>KV908375.1:520526-543026 GCA_002005505.1 Botryococcus braunii
TAAGCGTTCCTTTGGAACTACAGGAACGGATTCCTCAGACAAGCATTATGATGCATCTTGATAGCCTTCATTTGACGCTTATAGCAAGATTTTGCTACGATCTTATGTTCTTCTGGGAAGAAGTCTGGGCCATGAGTGAAGGTCTACGAGAATCCCTGAAATCCAAAGAAAGAGGACCCGATCAATGCCTATCACAGAAGCCCAGATACTCCACAACAACGAAGGTGCGTGCCTTGTGCGCTTGGCAGTGGGTTCTTCACTGAAGTATGGCGACCAGACTTGGTGAAACTAAATATATGTAAGTACAATATTAATGGCGCTGAGGTGGTGGAGGCGAATTGCGGATCGCCCAATTTCAGTATGATATGAGCTCTGGCAATGCAGATGCCATCAAGTTGAACTTGTTTGGCAATTGGTTTTGTACAATTCGTATGGCTTTGCAGGTCACATTAACAGATTTCAGGATGGACATCCCGCGGCACTCTTACTCTGATGAGTTATACTCTTTCTGCTGTGGACATGCGACAATTACATTCCCCGCTGCATACACATATTTACAACGGCTGCATGCAGAATCAGGGAGGCGAGTTCCCTCACTGCTCTCAACTGCTTCGAATTTTGCCAAGTGATGGAAGCCGTTATCTGACATGTCAGTTAGTGCAGGTATGAAAGAATGACAGAAGACGACACCCTTGCAGCCCCTGCTCAGGACTCTTGGCTCTCATACATTCGTTATGCATACTCACGAATGCACCAGGAATGTTTGCAGAGAAAACCTTTTTCCCGCAACACCCGGGTGGGAGAAAGTGCAGGTGTGATCCCGCTACATTCTTCTCTTATTTTTTTGGGGTGGGGGGGAGGGTTTTGCAAGACGCAAATATCAAAGTTAATAATTTAAAACTTTCGCCCAAGGTATGTGTTTTGATAGGGTGCATCCACAACTTTCATCATTGGAATGATGGTGAAGATGCCGGAATTGTCTGTTACATTGAGCAGCCCAAAATATTCTGGGCACAACATTCGAGTCCCAGCTTTCTGCATATGCGGGAAATATGGGATAGTGGCGCCATCATCGTCCAACTTAACCGTACAATTAAGGTAAACTTCCCTTGAGAAGCTTGTAACTGCTGAAAGAAGAGCACCATAAGGATTGTATACAAATGCATTGCTCATCTCCATTTCATGCACTGATGCTTGATGTTCACGTTTTTTTTTTTATTTTGTCACCCTGCTGATTCCTGAAAAAGAACGATACATCCGAGGTGATGTGATTGATTTGCATATTCATAGGAATTGCAGACAGGAGAGCGTGCAGATGTGAACATGCTGCTGACGGTTTCTTGCATCCTACCGTGCAGCTATCAGAGTGATTTAAGCGACTATCTGAAGTGTTTTGTATTGCCATGTCTGACTTCAGTTCTACTATATGACGCTTCAAACCCACTTCATGGTGGAATCGTCCTAAGCTTGAGGAGTAGGGCCTTGAATCCCCATTGATTGAGCTATTGGGCATGTGAGGCGGCAAAAACAGTCCATCGGAAACTTGAAAGCTATTGCAAACAAACATTGAGCAGGGCTACATCTTTAGTACTAGTTCTTCCTTACATGTAGAATGGATCTGCAGCCATGTGATCTTTCCTGACTGGGTCTTCTTATTACCCGCCTCACGTGTCATAATTATTCGGAGCAATTGGGGCATGTAACATGTTTCTAATGAACTTGCCCCAAGCTGTCATGGTACTGTTCTGTGTTGAGGAACTTACAAGTTTTTTGCCTTTTTTTCTGAAATTTTTTAGTCGCCCACAGGTTTGGACTCCATATGTTCTTTCTACTTTTGGAGAAATCCAGTATGAGTTGGTCCTTGCAATTTTGTGGGAGAATTCGGCAGAGCCTGCGACTTTTTCTCCACCCCCCGCACCTTTGTTCCCAGTTGGAATTCCATTACCACCTGCAGCTCCGTCTCCAGAGCTGCTAGGAGTCGACAAACGGCAGAATCCCACATGGGAATGCGAAGTGATGGTTTTAAACTTCGATTGCAAAATTGAAGCCTTGGAACTACTGCCTCCCTCACTGCCTCCTGGCTCAGGGGTAAATTTGGCACAGGTATGGAGGCCAAAAGCTCGTTGGTGGGCATTGTGTGTGTGTGTGTGTGTGTGTTTGTGTGTGTGTGTGTGTGTGTGTGTGTGTGTGTGTGTGTGTGTGTGTGTGTGTGTGTGTGTGTGTGTGTGCGAGAGAGAGAGAGAGAGAGAGAGAGAGAGAGAGAGAGAGAGAGAGAGAGAGAGAGAGAGAGAGAGAGAGAGAGAGAGAGAGAGAGAGAGAGAGAGAGAGAGAGAGAGAGAGAGAGAGAGAGAGAGAGAGAGAGAGAGAGAGAGAGAGAGAGAGAGAGAGAGAGAGAGAGAGGGGGGGGGGGGGGGGGAGGGGGGGAGGGGGAGGGGAGGGGAGGGGAGGGGAGGGGGAGGGGGAGGGGAGGGGAGGGGGGGGGGGGGGGGGGGGGAGGGGGGGGGAGAGAGAGAGAGAGAGAGAGAGAGAGAGAGAGAGAGAGAGAGAGAGAGAGAGAGAGAGAGAGAGAGAGAGAGAGAGAGAGAGAGAGAGAGAGAGAGAGAGAGAGAGAGAGAGAGAGAGAGAGAGAGAGAGAGAGAGAGAGTGCATGCATGTGGAAAAGCCACCGTCATAGGCCGCAGCTCCACCCTTAAGGAATGCAAATTTAATATCTCTAATCTTGATTTGCAGCAATTTGGATCTGGGCTTATTCGCTTGCAGGTGTTCCAGTTTCGTGGCAACGTTTGTTTGTTAGACAAGAAGTAGTTTGATTACGTGCAGGTGACGATGTATGACCTTCAAGTTAAAATTGGTTTCTACCATTGCTCGTCCTTGGATATCGTTGTTTGCTCCAAGGGTCTGCAGATCAAGGATATTCGTCCTGATGTGCTGGGTGGACAGCAGCCGAATCTTGTTTCCATTGGAGCTGACCATTTGTCCGGCGGTATCCCCCTACCACCTTGTGGAGGCGTGTTAATGATGTTTTCCAAGGTTTACCATAGGTGGCCTAGACACCTACATGGGGCTTATTTCTTACATTGTCACAGGGGATCTCATACTCAGTTCAACCGAAGTGAACAAGGGTCAATCTTGCAGGGACCCAAGATGAAATTGCACATTGGCACAGGACACCAGGAGCTGGAGGAAACTCAGTGCCATTACTTGAACGTTTGGCAAGCTGTTCAAAATTCCAGTGGGAAACTGTTGGGGAAATTTCAGATGTTTACCGCCTCTCATCGTTCAGAGAGGCAAATCAGGTAGGGGTCATTAAAGTAGGGCTGTCCTTGACACCCTGCTAAGTGCCTACCTCCTCAACAAATTGTATAATAGAAATTGGTAATTCGGAAGGATTGACGAAATGGATAATCCAGAGTGTCCTGCATCGTTGCATAATACAAGAGACACTGGATTCTTTTATGTGTGAATCCTTGGCATCTAGCATTTTGACTTCACACTTTGTAGACGAGGTACCACTGGCACGGCTCGTCACCCACCAAGAGTCCAACATGCATGGTTGAGGTGTTCGGACTGTTCTTGCGGGGTTGCAGTCTTGTCGGCCCCGAATGGGTGGGGACTCAGAATCCGTGATGGCTAAAAGCGGCTTAGAAAAAACTCAAGGGTTTTATCTGGAATATGTAATCCAAGGCCAAGGATCCACGACTATGCCTATGAGGTGTCCTCATATCCTCGAACTCGTCATGCGACATGCTTCCCTGAGCTGGCCTTACGTTTGTCAACTGGACTTCATCTGGGCTATTGCTTTAACATTCAGCCGGTACACATTGCAGCCTTATGTGTCTCCATACCCCACGGTGCGCTACATCTCTCTTTCTTGGAGAGACGGTGGCAGAAGTAATTCAGGGTACTTTAGGTAGGACGTGTCAACTAAAGTTTGGCAGGAGAGATCCAAGCAAGTTTGACTGCAAGCCAGTGCGCGTAGGCGTTGATCTTTAGCTTGCAGGGTCTATGTGTGCACTGCATGAAGCCACAAGACTGTCTTTGGAGTACTGATGATAGTAAGGGCACGTCGAAAATTGTACCTGGTTAGTCTCCATTCTGTAGGTTGGAGTCCAAACAAAGAAGCACAACCAGTAGGAATAGCAACAGTAATACATACTTAAGGCTGGGATCAATATGGTTGGGCGACAGGTTGGAGATCCAGATCCGTGGATGTACGTCAACGTTATACTGGAAGACACAGAGTTGCTCATTCCCCTACCAGAAGACGTCGATGCGGAAGGCTTCTTGGAAACCCACAACTCTTATAGAGGGTTACGGCTCTCATGGCCAGCCTTTCGCATGGGATACTTTTGGGGTGGAGACGGAGAGGTAGTGCTCCGAGTAGATGTTCGAGAGCTTGGTGCACAGGCGAAACTCGAAGGGCATTGCAGTTGCCAGGTATCCTCTGTCCACCTACTATAAGTAAATCTTATCTAGCATGCTTGCCCATACTGCCAGAGTCCTAACACACCATCATGAGATATACAGGATATTTTGCTTCCACTCGGTGCAGTAACGGAAGCTTGCTGGCACACTCCCAAGGATGTAGCCAAAAAAGCATCCATCAACGCTTTTGTGAAGATGTCGAGTTGCCAGTTACAGACATCCTTTGCGCATGTTCCACTTGTGCATACAGCCAAGAAACTGCTTCTGAACTCTTTTAAACCAAATGTGGAGGTAAGGAATGAGCATTTATTCAAATAGCATTCAAATAGCAAAAGGGTGCGTATGCATACTTGAAAGTCCTTGGCAGTACTTTTTCAACGGTCCTCGTAGCCATCGGGACTGTACATGCCACTTCGCTTTTTCTGTGTCCTAAGGCAATGTCCTGCGCAGCGTCTTGGTTGTAGCTTCCCCCTCATCATCAAATCGCAATACCCCCGTGTGTGCGTTCGTTCGCGCGCGCGCGCGCGTTTGTGGGTGTGTGTGTGTGTGTGTGTGTGTGTGTGTGTGTGTGTGTGTGTGTGTGTGTGTGTGTGTGTGTGTGTGTGTGTGTGTGTGTGTGTGTGTGTGTGTGCTGTTCTTGTGAACTAGGTCTTGCTACAAAGCGCCACCTTCATAGTTGTCAGGACTGCCACGCTTTTCAGTTACCAACCTTGATCACATTTGAGGGCGCACGGTGGCTTGTTCTACCAGTTTGCCTGCTGAGTCAAGTGCAGTATAGCAAAGCCCACGCAATTTTGGGGCTTTGAACAGGCAGATGGAGACGCAACCTTTAGTGGCGGTCAAGCAACTACTTTCCGGAAAAATTGCCAAACTGTTACGCTTGAGTTGGACAGTGTTTCTTGGGCCCTAATAGATGATCGTTATGGTCACAACATTGAGGTCATATCGATGGTCTTACAGGTAATCTTGAGAGCTTGCAAAAGAAGCGACACGATTTGCATTGAAATAAAACTATCCAACGGGTGGTGTTTTTTTTTTTTTTTTTTTTTTTTTTTTTTTGGCATAGGTCTTCACTCGGTTTGCTTTCAGTTGTGAGACCCTCGACATAGCACGGCGTAGCTGAACTTTTTTTGATCCTCTGCACTCTGTCTACAGGGTGTACAGATGAGGGTTGGCCGGGATGAGGCTATGACAGGAATTCCTGCATCCCTGATTGCCCGATTGTCTGTCGGGATGCATCTCAGCTTCCTTGATAGCTCAGTTGACACAAAAGGTGAACCACTCTTTTAGTGTTTCAGGGAAGCCTGGTACCACTTCGTTTGAGGTGCTTTTATGAGTTGCATTAAGTATGGTTCCTACCGTCGTGTCCTTCTTTATGGCTTGGTCAAAATAAGGTTATCGCTGGTGCTTTCAGAGCCCATGATCGACATGTGGAGAGCCAGCATTGAATATCGTCACACAGGACCGAAATCTGTACTTTCCCTCTCGTCATCCGAAAGGCTCAATGTGATGTTCACATCATCTGCACTGAGATCAATAGGTGACCTGAGAGCAATGGTGTACCTTCTCTCGTCACCACCATCTCAAAGAGATACAAAAGGGGCCGAAGGGCTAAACATTGAAAAGGCTTGGTCTTCAGTGAAGGCACCGTCGTCCCTGTACAGGTACAGGTCCTTCTCGTGGGGAATTATTGCATACCAATCTGCATGCAAACTGGGCCACTGGATGCGCCCGTAGTATTCAGCTTCTTGCCCGTATCCGATGGTCGGGTTATTGATACAAATGCCTGTTTATTGTTATAGGAGATGGACTCCTGAATCCCGAGCTACCAAGCGTTGATTCCTTGCGCGCACGTGCGTGCGTGCGTGCGTGTCTGCGTGTGTACGTGTGTGTGTGTGTGTGTGTGTGTGTGTGTGTGTGTGTGTGTGTGTGTGTGTGTGTGTGTGCGTGTGTGTGTCTGAAAAACGGTTCTTTCATCTGGTTCTCTCGACGTGGCTGAGTCACAGGGGTGCCTGCAGACTCGTAAACAAAACAGGTATGCGCCTGTCGTATTGGACAGATCGGACTAAAGGACAAAGCCACATACACTACGTAAATCCATCGGAGGAGACCTCAATCCTCTTAAATCCATCAGAAAAACACGTCATTCTTCCTGATGCTCAGCAACAGGTGACTCCTATCAAGGCTCAGCATTTTGTTTCAAGAAAAGGCAGAGACGCCATAACGTAGTTACACTACATACGTATGGATACTTGACTAAGGTTTGTTGATCCTAATAGCGAGTATATGGCCTCTCAACGTTGAGCTGCTACGTTTGCGCAGGTTCGCGCAAGGACCATAAACATACAGTTAGAGGGCAATTGGGCTCCTCTGACAGACATAGTGATTGACAAAGTTGGTAAATATGCCTATACGGTGGGAAATGCCAATGAGGGGCAGTCCACTCCAGTTGTTATGGACGTTTCACTGGATATCCGTACAAAGGTATTCTCTCCCCCCCACAACCCCCCCCCCCCCCCAAACACCGGTTATGTGGAAAGTTGTTTTTATACAAAGTAGTAATGGACGCCGAGTGATTGAGGGAAGACGTTTTCTGAAGGGGACTCGTCATTTTAATCGCAGGTCCTCACCGTGCATTCTCCGTACCTGATAGAAAACTTGACTGCTCACCCATTGCAATTTTCTTTGCATCTGTTTTTTGCCAGAAATGCTGCGCGTGTGGCGACTTCACCTACTCCCATGTTTCCTGGGGAGGGTCCATTGATGCCGAACACCCAATGCTACTTGCCAGTGCCAGCAACATGGTGAGCCACCACAAGCAATGTTGTGAAAGACTGGGCAGCTCTCACGCTTGCGGAATTTGCAATGATCAGACAAGTCCACCTGACCGCATATAACTTTGCAGGGTGCACGCACTGCCCACCACATCCCTGGCACCTGCTGCTGTTCTAAAGATACAATGCTGTGTAATAATGCGATTTTGAATCCATGCAGGGGCGGAGTTATGTACTTGCACGCTATCGGTTGGCAACTGGGAAAGAAGGACAAGCTAGACTTGGATTGGCAGAAACTCCGTGAGAGGCAGGGACTATATAGCTGTCCTCCCATCAGCCATAATCAGAAACCATTTTTCTGCTGCTTGGAAGTGCGAGAGGACAAAGTTAAAGTGATAACCCCTGACTCCCCTGCAACCTCCCTTTTTGTTTAGTTATTTATTGGTTTTGGAACAGCTCAGTCAAGACATCTGGTCAGCGGCTGATCGGTGTTTTGCATAGCAGGTTTTCAACAGAGAAAGCACAGGGCTTGACGCAACTGCACTATGGATCATGAGATTTCGGGCACCATTGGTGATTAAAAATCTCTTACCGTATAAGATCATTGTTGTCTTGGCCGACACGACCAGTGGGCTGGATGCTCCAGTTTTTGAGATTGGTATTGGGGCTTCTGCTGATGTGTACCAGTTCGACATGACGAGAAAAATCCGGCTGTCAATTCAACTGAAGGTGACTACTACTACTACTATTACTACTACTACTACTACTACTACTACTACTACTACTACTACTACTACTACTACTACTACTACTACTACTACTACTACTACTACTCCTACCACCGCTACTTCTACAACCATCCCCACCATCACTACTACCACTGCTTCTACCACCCCCACCACCCCCACCACCACTAGTACCAGTGCTTCTACCATCACCACCACTACTACTACTGCTGCTGCAGCTACTACTACTACTACTACTACTACTACTACTACTACTACTACTACTACTACTACTGCTACTACTGCTACTACTGCTACTACTGCTACTACTACTACTACTACTACTACTACTACTACTACTACTACTACTACTACTACTACTACTACTGCTACTGCTGCTACTGCTGCTACTACTACTACTACGACTACTACTACTACTACTACTACTACTACTACTACTACTACTACTACTACTACTACTACTACTACTACTACTACTACGTTGTTCCACATGTCAAACAATGAAAATAATTGCATAATCTAAGAAAGATAATGAATTAAGAAGTTCTGCATGAGCAGAAGCACATGTGCTTCTTGAAACTCATGTGATTTGCGGTCTCACAACTTCGTCCTACCTGAGGCTATCCTGAATTTTAGAAACATAGTCAATATTGATTTTCTCGTAAACAGGACTACAAGTCGCCGCGGCCAGTAATCATCCACTACCCACCATCGTCATACATGGATGAATCTCTTAGGAGGTCCGTTGTAGGGGATCTTCCTGGTGTGAGACTTCCCAGAGAGATTGGTCTTCTACAAGACAGTTACGTGAATGAAAGTCCAAGGGTATTTACCTTGCAGGGGACCAGGCTCAACCTACGCCTGCTCAATAAGGTAATGTGTTTTAGGGTGCGCTTAACTTGATCCTCACCATGTATCAATAGCCTGACATTCAAGGTAAAGGTAATTACGTTATAAGCTGTGATTGTAACTACTCTTATCTATAAGCTATGAATGCAAAGATAAGTACACTACAAGCTGTGAATGTAACTACTCTTATCCGCATGTATCAAGAGAGTACACGCATCAGCAGAAGCGTTGGATCACAACAATGTCTGGTCGATGTTCAAGGATGGTAGAACATATATGGATCTGAAATAAAGGGTATATTCATTACTTGTACATTACATAACCATGCCATGCCTTTTGTTGGCAGGGTAATGGAAGTAGCCGAGCGCGGGAGATCAGCATTTACTGTCCATTTTGGATTGTCAACAAAACAAATCTTGCCCTACGCATTCGCGACACATCCCCACAGGCAACGGTGCCCTGTATAGCCCTTCCAGGCTTGGGAACGATTCCTGACCCAATCCTATTCAGGTACTCAACGCAAACGTACTCTAATCACATGCCATGTGGCTTGCAAGCTGTGTACAAACTGAATCGCCTATGCATCATGCATACCTCTGGTGACGAGAGGCCCATGTCTCGTGCTCATTTTGACTGACACCTGCTAGGAGGTTTGCAGCTCTCCAAGTGGCGTGGTTAGATTGAGCCTCAATCAAGGGCCCTGGTCACGGCCAGTAAATCTGGAATCACCGGGGATCCGTGGAAATCTCCACCTGCTGGCTCCTGTCAATGCTTTTGACAACACGTCCAGTACGGCAATTGTGGATGGTGTTGTCCACATCGTATTGGATGCTCCCATATCTTCTCGATCTGCTGAAGCTCGAAAGCGTTACTTCCTCAGGTGATTGGCATCACATAGTTCAGGCCATCACCGCAAACAATGTTTTTCCTTTTGCTGAATGGCTGCGGCTGCGTGTTTGATACAGGACTTCTACCAGAAGGGAAGACACATCCCAAAGACCAAACAGTGCAGTCCACCTTGGTGTTGTGGATGAAGAGGATCACCCCGTATCAGAGACGACTAGTGATTCTAAACCAGCCGGACAGACACTTTCACGCATACGACTTGGCCAGTCAATGAAAGATGATGAACAAGGAGATGAGGACGGTCAGAGTCAGGAGTGGAAGCGTTACGACTTTGCAATGGATGCAGCAGTTGGGCCAAGCATCTACCATCAAACTAAGGCACGTGTAGTGGATCCCAATGGTGGTGCATGGTCGTGCATCGGAAATTTCGTATCGTAACAGTTGGTGAACATACGCGGAACTTGGTGACACTGTGATATGCTTCATGTCTGGATCTCATGTTGCTTTGTTGCGGCTTCGACACAGGTTGTCACTATCTCCCCTCGATACATCATATTGAACGGCACCGCTGAGCCACTTCAGTACGGTCAACGGGACGGTAAACACGTGTGGGAAATTTCCCCGAATGTACAAGCCCCTTTCTACTGGGAAGCGGCTAATGGGAAGCAGGAGATGTGCATCAGACCAACCCGGGACAAGTGGAGGTGGTCCGGCGCATTTGAGGTGTGAAGCTGGACAGATCCCACCGCCGAAGATCCGTGACTTCCTATGTGATTGTAAACCTCATTTCTCGAAAGAATAGGGTCCATTTGCGCACTTGTGGTATGCTTGGCTTAGCCAGTGCTTGTCCTGTAACAGTAAGGTGTGTTGCTAAGAAATGAGGGCTTGGGAATGGGCACCACATTGCTTATGCATAGGTTCTGCCAATTAGCAAAGGCTTGAGGGGGTGCTCTTGATGCCGACTGACGGCGTCCAGGTTGAACAAATTGGAGACTTTGGTGTCAGAGTCACCTCCCCAAATGGACACACACATCGAATTTTGACAGTATCAGTGTCACCTTACGGGGCATCGTTTCAGATCACTCTCCGCGGTGAAAAGGGGCAGCCGCCATACCGCATTGATAACAGGTAATTGCATCCCTTTTCCAAACTTTTGTGTTACAAAAGGGGCCTTGAGCAAGAAGAATGGCGTGTTCAGCATAAGTAAAGATCATGTAGACTATGGCAGGGTTATTACTCATGTGTGCCCATGGGCTATTTAGTAAAACCCATTCTGATGTCCTCAATCTTACATGCAAATTTCCGGCCGCGCAAGGTTCAGTGTAGCCGACAAAATGCTGGCAAGAGCTGTGGTTCACGTTGTAAATAGAGTGCATTCGTTGCTCGCAGGTGTGAAAATATCAAGATCCGATTTCAGCAGCGTGACATTTGGCCAGATGTATGGGAGCTTGTCAGCCCAGGGCAGTCACAAGAGTACGCTTGGGACGAGATTTTATTGCCCCACCGTTTGCGTGTTGTCTTCGACACAGAGGGCACTCCCTTCACAGATGCGACTGTACATGAATACAACTTGGACATCATCAGGGTGAGCAGTAGTCTTGCAAGTCTTGCACGATAGTAATGATGTGAAGCACCCAAATGGAATGATGATGGCCTTGTCATAGCAATTGTGAGAATGTGTTACATGGCAAGCCACTGCTTTCTTTATGGAGTTGATAATCAGCTTGTTGCGCTAACAGCGATATCAATGCCAAAAATAATTATGCAGCTGCATCTGATGTATAGGTCCATCCCCTGGTGAAGCTACGGCGAGTTGCTAGAATCGGAAAGCGAGGCGGTGGCACTATGGGGCGGGCTTTGAGTGTAAAGGCCATTGGGGGCATGGTTGGCCGTTCTGCTGCATCTCCAGGAACGGGCCCAGGCGGTCAACCGGATTTTGATACAAGGTGCTGCCTCCCAATGCCATGAAGTCCGCCTATGCATTTTCCGTCACATAGCAAGGCCAGCATTCCATTTATGTGGTTTTAACTAGTAAGACGTCGCGGTGGAATTTTTTAAAAAGGGTGTATAACCTGGGTTGTTGCATTTGATCATCATGGCCAGGAATATCTACGTGGCAGTTCATGCCGATGGCCCCACAAGAATTCTCTGCTTCAGCG
This sequence comes from Botryococcus braunii, assembly GCA_002005505.1. Taxonomy (NCBI): domain Eukaryota; kingdom Viridiplantae; phylum Chlorophyta; class Trebouxiophyceae; genus Botryococcus; species Botryococcus braunii. The sequence continues at coordinate 532,326 of KV908375.1, forward strand.
AAACTCGGCTTGAGTACAGCACAGGGACGATTGAAGAGCAGCAAGACGTTTTGGCATCACAACTCAAAGGCACCTATAATCGCCTACAGGTGGGGCATTCACTAGACAAGTGTCTGGTAGGTCCCAGAAGTTGTTGTTTCCACTACTTTTCTCAATCGCCCATTTGCGGTCATTTGTTCTGAAGGAGGACCACAGTATGAGGCCATGCATGCTATCTGATCAATGGGCAAGGTATTGTAGGAAATAGATAGGGCTGTAGCTGGTTTACAACATGTGGAGCCAGACCGCCGGATGAGTCTTGGAGGAAGACATGGCCCTTCAATGCTCATGTTGAGCACCACACCTTTGGAGACATCATCTTCCTTACTTGTTGGTACAGATTCCAATGAGTTGGAGCCTTCCACTCTCAAGCAGGTGTGTTTTTATTCATATACATTTTAGTACATGACAATCCTGCGTTATTTGCTTCTTCGTTGATTTCGGCACAGGGCAAGCATTCCTAGTCAAAGCCTGCAAGATCAAGGAACTTATTGGTATACATAAAGTGATGATTGTACCGGCGTCTTCAATGTCTTTTCTGCTCACGGCCTTATCGAAACTGCAGAAAGGTACTCTGTGGCTCTCCTCATGCAACGGGTGTACCGTCCAGGAATACGCAGATCGACATGATGCAATTGGCAGAAGTTCTTCCATAAAATATGCAACGCTTCCCTCTGAGAAGAGACAGCTGCACAATCAGGATTTCCGTGGAACACCACGGTCCTCTCGAAGGGTGAGCTTGGCCTCCTACCCACCGTGACTTGGATTCTTTTCGGGCATATCGGGCAGCAAAGGACTGCCAACAAGCTTCACCTTGCTGAGGTCATCTGAGCATTACATACCAACATATCGAACGTCAAGCTAGCCACGCAGCAAAGGACTGTCTCCTTTAAGACTCAATCTTCAGCTTGGGCAATTATATATTCCAACTCAGTGCGTTGTTATTGCAGGTGCAAATAACTGTTCCCAAACGTAAGGGATCAACGCCAAGGGCAAGACTTCAAAAATCAAATGGTGTGCCCTCAACTACCTAATTGGAATGCTTTGTCACAAGCATGCTTCGCTCCATCTAGGTAATCACTCAAAGGATCCATGGACAGGGCTTTCAGCAACCCCGCGGCGGACTCCAGATGCATCGACTTCATGGCGCACGGGTGCATCAAATTCAGTGTTGAGATCCACTTCCAGTAAAGAGGATTCGACAGAGTTTGAGGTAATTTGACTGTTATGGGTGTACGCTTGTTATCCCTGGAAACCCATGCTCTTCCACAGTCCATGGGGAAGCCTTGTATTGCTTTACAAGGTGTCCTATACTGTACAAATCCTGTCATTTGTCGCAGAGCGGAGGCCGTAAATCTTCGATGGACCAGTACGAGACTTCCGTGAATCCCGGCAACACTGAAAAGGAGGGTATCCCCGCCATTAATTCCAATGATTCCATACATGATTTTGTCAATCTTAAGCAGGTGAGCTACAAGGGTTGGCACTCTCGACCCCTATAGGGCCTAGCTAGGGCTTTTGAGAGAGGGGGGGGGGGGAGGTCTCTGGCCTCTTTGACGCATTGCAAACGAACAGAAAATCCCCAATCTACATTTTGACATGCCACATATCTAACATATCTATCTTTGCTGGGGCTGAGCTCTCCTTCACTATTACGTATGGGTGTCTTCATGCTTTCAAAAGCCTTGTTTGCAAGTCGTAGACTTCCTACACCGGTTGACCGAGATGACTACGATCCACCGAGCTGCTTCATTTGCGACTCTTGCTTTCATATTGTGGAAAACAAAGGCTTGTTGCTGGTGAGGCGCAGAGTCCCCACCCCCCAAAACGAGGAGTGAAATGTGTGTGTAGCATTCCGCTTATGGCTCAATATCCAACGCAGTGCAGGAAACCTGAGTTTTTGGTATACCCGCATCTTCACAGCATATTGAGTAATATTACTGAGGACGTATGTTCCCGCAGGGCACCCGCAGAGATTCCTGGTCTGCGAGAGTGCGACGCCTCACGAGGTCAAATTCTTCACGTGTGAGTAAGATCAAGCAGCATTCAAGCTCTGAAACGATTCTTGGGGGAGAACTCATTGTACGAGTTGTTGAAGCCCAGGTAGGTCAGACTTCCTCCAACAGAGGTGGGAAGAGTGTCTACGTATCAATACGTTCTATTTTACCATAGGATTATGAAAAAGGTCTGCTGCTGGTGGAAGTTACAATAATATTGGTACTAAATAGTAACCATTATTATAATAATAGTTATAGTAACAGCAATAGCAATAGTAACAACAACAACAACAACAACAACAACAAGAACAACAACACAGCAGCAGTACATTACTAACAACAATGAAATAATGCTAATAATTGTACTAATAATAATAGTAATAATAATATACTAGTATTTATAAGTTTAGGAATCATACACCTGGTCCAACTTCAAACGAAGACACGCACTCTCAAATACAATCAAGTACGATTATCACAGTGCCATTGAAGTCCCAATTGGGCGAACATGGTTGTGGAGCATGGAGGAAACAAATGGAGAAAGAGGACAAGGGAATTCACAGGATAACTTTTTCTTTGCCTCCCCCTTCTGGTTCTTATTTATGTACTCATAGTACAGGGTTAAGGCGTGCGTGGGTCGCAAAAGTGTCTCACCGCTACACTCCTCCCTATCAGCAGTGGCACGTGCCCGTGAATGTAGAGATGCAATGGCTTGATTTGGACCCCAAGAATAAGTACCTATCGATTCGTACTTCTGTTGGCAGGGCCTGGCCACGGGCTGGCAACTGGATTTTCCTCGAGCACGAAAGTCCACAGTAAGCACCAAAGTGGGAAAACATCGGAAAGAAGCAAGGTCGAAGAGCACACGTGCACGTGGGAAGCTGTACTGTCAATTGAAATGTGATGGGCATATTCTTCGCACTTCTGTCACAAGTGGTACTAACAGGCCAACTTGGAATGAAGAAATGAGCTTCAAGTCTGTGCAAGCCTGGTCAGACTTACAGGTATGCTGGTCGTTCTTATATCATCAATTTCCCTTGTCGCAACGCTAGCGGATCTAATTGTTTGTTGTGAGAAAATCTTCCCATCTGCACTAAGATGTGAGGCTTGTCTTAGAAATTAAACGAAGTTCTAGCGTTATCTTGCAATAGAATTCAAAGTTGTGCTCTGAAGCATATGGCACTCCCCTCGTAAGTTTCCTTGCTGACTTGCAGGTCAGCATCTTCTGTCGTTCAACGCTGGGAACTGACAAGTTTTTGGGTGAGTCACAGCTTGTCCATCTAATATTGTATGCCCATGTGGTGTTATCAATCATGCGTGCCTGGTGACATGTTCGGTGAATGCACTTTGCATACACTTTTTTTGAAACAATAGCAAACTCGTATGCTACCGTAGCTCAAAGACAGCCTACTGAGGATGCTGGATGCAGTACTAAGGTACTACGACGTGGGTATACCATGGTAGTAAACAGCTCTAACACTAATGGTCTCTCATAGGAGAGGTTGTCATCCCACTTCGTGAAATTGAAGACACCGTTGGGGATGCCATTGACGTCAAACGTTACATACTCGCGAGAAGAACGGCCAAAGAAAAAGTATGGGCAGCTCCTCGCTGTTTCACAACCCATGTTTATGTTTGTGCCAAAACTTGCTATTGCAAGCCATCCTTGCTCTGCTCTAGCTTGTCCTACTTGTCTTCAAATTCGTGGTACTACAAACCCCCACCAACCAAGCATCTTGATGCATCGGTCATTGTGGTCTCTAAAAGAGGGAGCGAGCGAGCCGGAGCGAGTAGAAGAGGCGTTGATGTAACTGAAGAGTCGTAAAGGGGCTTTTAGCCCTGTATGGGAGGGAATGAAAAGTGTATAAGCATTGTGGGGGTGGTACGATGTCTGCTGAAATAGAAATGCAAGGAGACAGTTGCAATTATACGGTGCAGATGTTGAATGCAAGGCTCGGGGCACTTAGTCAAACTGGTACTGCTGGTGTGACTCCTTTCCAGGTTAGCGGAGAAATCTTACTAGCTTGTCGCTGGCGGATTACGCCCCTTGACGAAATACAACTAAAGCTTAAAGCGTGCCAATCCGAGTTGGAACAAAAAGAAGAGATGCTGGCCCTGTTGCATGAGCATTTGCAAACCCCGAGTGCCTCAGGGTCTCACAGCGTCTTCGAATTTGTCTCAGACACCCCAGACACCATGATGTCTGATGGACAAAAGAAACGATTGCAAGCGTGCTGTGGAACACTGGATGTGAAGGTACTCCCGCTTAAGCAATTTACGTCTGAGACACTATTTATCATGTTATCAAGTGGCTTCGAGACAGTCGAATCGCATTCGTGGCAACCTTCCACAGACTCTAGTACATTTGAACCTAGCTTGTTCAGGGCCTATCCTCACTGCTAAATCCTGTTGAAGGAAGGAAGGAGGAAGATTACATCCAAAGACCAGCCACTAGGGCTGAAAAGGACGGCAGTACAATGAATGACCCATATCTAGCCAACTAAGGTCGGACAACACCTTGGAGAGTGAGGTAGCTCTCCAGTGCTCTAGTCACAAATTTGGCAACCCCTTGAAGGTCTTCTTGCCACATAAACGTTTGTACAGATCGACTCCTTTGTTGAAAGAGATGCATTAATTGATGCCGTAGATGTTGCACAACCGGACAAGTGAACAACAGATTATGTTCATCACCAACGAGCTCTAAGGAGTACCTCGTGCAAATCCTCTGGTCACGAGGGATGCCTTGTTGTCTATAGAGCTACCTTTATCAATATGAAGGTCATGACACCCTAATCTAAACCGCATGAAGGTCCGCAATGTCCTATTAGGAAGGTGGAGTTTGAGAGCACTGTCCTATTAGGGAGATGGAGTTTGAGCGCAGGGAAGGTGGATTTTGAACGCAATGTCCTATTAGGAAGGTTGAAGTTTGGCTCAGCGTGACGCATATCCAGTTTGTTCAAATTATAGCCCTAGCCCAACACACGTATGAGCCTGCACAATATAGGGCCTTACTGCTTCGCCCATTCGATCTCAATTAAACTTTGATCTTCCGACGTTTTGGAGTCAAACACAGCAACACCTTGATGTCTGGTAAGCTGTGGAGGAAAGTCAGATAGAGAGCATCAGAGGCGTATCCAAGGGCTGCAATTGCTTTGACAGAAGCGTTTGACTGTATTGCGTGCATTTCATATAGGTTGTAGAAGCACGGAATCTTTCACCAACGGGAGAGCTACCGTTCCCCCTTTCAGCCGTCAACCCCTATGTGACCCTCACCGTGATCACTGATGGCGCAAAAAGTGTCCATCAAACCCGTGTCATAAGGAACACCTTGGCGCCCCAATGGAACACCAGTTTCCGGATTTTGGAGGCAAATCTGTTGAGCAGCTTGGAACTTACTGTCATGCACCACAGCAAGCTAGCCTCTGACCTGGTTTTGGGAGAGGTAGGGCACTCGCGCGCGCGCGCGCGCACACACGCACACACACACACGCACGCACACACACACACACACACACACACACACACACACACACACACACACACACAAACACACACACACACACACACACACACACACACACACACACACACACACAAACACACATGCAAGCGTGAATCCCCTCTCTCCATCGCTCCCTCGCCGCCCCCCTCTCTCTCTCTCTCTCTCTCTCTCTCTCTCTCTCTCTCTCTCTCTCTCTCTCTCTCTCTCTCTCTCTCTCTCTCTCCTCTCTCTCTCTCTCTCTCTCTCTCTCTCTCTCTCTCTCTCTCTCTCTCTCTCTCTCTCTCTCTCTCTCCCCCCCCCCCCCCCCCCCCCCTCCCCCCCCCCCCCCCCCCCCCTCTCTCTCTCTCTCTCTCTCTCTCTCTCTCTCTCTCTCTCTCTCTCTCTCTCTCTCTCTCTCTCTCTCTCTCTCTCTCTCTCTCTCTCTCTCTCTCTCTCTCTCTCTCTCTCTCTCTCTCTCTCTCTCTCTCTCTCTCTCTCTCTCTCCCTCCCTCCCCCCCCCCCCCCTCCCTCCCTCCCTCCCTCTCTTCCTCCCTCCCTCCCTCCCTCCCTCCCTCCCCCCCCCCTTTTTTCTATCTCTCTCTCCCCTTCCCCCGCCCCCCCAACCTCCCCACCCCCCGGCCTTCCCGGGGATGCATTAAGTGGAAGAGACAGAGGCCCCTGTCTCTTTCACCCCTGAGGGGCCCAACGGAGAGCTCTTGGGGGTGTCAAGGCGCGATGAAACCAGGGGCAATGGGCGAGTGACAATGGCTAATTCATTACGAATCGCCATGCTATTTGCTATCCATACTTGCCGAATGAGCACGGTTAACTGTTTAGTTACCAGGTAATGTCTTTTGGGGTCAGGCCGCCATTTCACTTCTTGCACCGTTTCAAAACAACCAGCCTCGATACATGTGGTTGACTCTGCTTAATAAAATATCGGGAGCGGGAGCTGGAGAGCTCCGCTTGAGAGTCCATTGGACCAGCCATAATGTGGCCGGTACAGAGAACCTGCAGCCCACTTTGTCCATTGGGGTTTCCCTCCAAGGCATTGGTTTGTCCGTGATTGAAGCATCCCTTGTGAAACTGCCGTGTGAGGTGAGACTTGATGCTGCGACACGAACATTTTCGACAAGTATTCAGTGCCAAGCGAACAACAAATAGACTCAATAAATGTAATAGCTGCGTTTGAGCCCCCCCCCCCCCCTTTTTGGAAGAAGCTTCCCCCATTGAAGGAAGCAGGTCACAAAGCTCTGTCGAAGCTTAGCCATTATCCATGATTGGCGTCCTGGTCCTCCTGGTTTTTGAATCGCATGTGTGGCTAAGGATGTAGATTACGATCGATTAATAACACGCTTCGTTTAGAATAAAGAGTGAAGCCTATCTTAACCGCACACAATAAATCTTCCATGCGGGTACGCGAAATCTAGGGGTCAGAGACTTAAGGGGGAGGGGTTTGTTTGTATACGTATATCCTTTGTGCAGCGTACGTACTATTTACTGAACATATGTGGGGCTGTAGATCATGCATGCACTGCTTGAGAGTGTTCAAGTCAATTTCTTAATGTCACAAGAAGATGTGAGCATTGGTGATAAGGACCCGAAGAACCTCAATGGACACCGCCATCAGGTGGCCCCTACGTTCCATTCATGCTGCGATGGAATTCTTTCATCAAGTAAAAACATTGTCCTGGAATCTGTTGCTAATAAGAGACAATTGCTGCTCGTGCTGCAGGTGGCGCAGTCTGGACAGATTAAAATACATTCAATCCAGATTGACAATCAGCTGCTTACGTCATCCCATCCAGTTGTCTTGGCACAAACATCCATGGCCCTTCGGCACAAGACCGAGGGGTCAGACGGACATACGGCGAATCATGGCGGCCGTTCCATCCAGCAAACGCCATGTCTGGAAATCAACTGGGAAATGTTGAACCATAACCCGTCCATATCATATTTTCGACATCTATCTCTAACGGTCGCTCCATGGGATGTAGTTCTAGAAGAAGATTTTCTAGACAGAATATTACAACTTGTTCGCTCTGCACCACTACATGATTTCTGGCAGGGGGAGGTCTCCAGCCAAACGTTAGACGGTGAAAGGGAAGTCGGGGAAGCTTTGATGGTACGTCACCCAGCATTTTGCTTTCTATATCACTGTTGTGGAACACATTGGGGGGAATGGCACATGCATGCTGGCTCCTGCACCTCAGAGGTGCTGTGCGGGCACTAAAAGTAAAAGAGTGTCCCCTTGCAGGCCGTCTTTGATGCAACTCTGATCCAGCATGAGCGCAAAAGCGTGGGACAAGTCCGCCAAAAATGCTACTTTGAGAATCTCGTGATGAAGGCCGTTGAAGTCAATCTTACTCTCATCCCCAACGGAAGACGTGATGAGGCAGCAGCAGTGAATGGCTTTCGACTAGCTGCTGCATTAGGAACTCAGTTCCTGGAAATCAATAATGTTCCATTGAAAATCAATTCCCTCCAAATGAAGAATGCGTTTCTCACTCCACGTGACCTCATTGCCCAGATAAGCAGGCACTTCATGTTTCAGGTACGGAAGTCTTATCTCGGGATGAAAGCTCCACCTAGAATTAAGCAAATGAGCATCCTCACACGCTTTACTTACTTTTAAGAAGAGACAACTGAGAGGTGAAATACATGTGCAGGCACTTCATGAAATGCACAAAATTTTGGGGCAACTTGACATCGTAGGAAGCCCAATTGTTCTTGGCAGCAGTGTAATTGCTGGCTTCAAACTGCTTTTGAGCGAACCTGCAAAAGCAAGAAACCTCCAGGAGCTAGTGGAGGGTGTGGGGCGTGGACTGCTAGCGCTCTCCAAGAATTGCACTGTGGGCATTTGCAGTGCTAGCGGCCAGGTAATCACGGGGTTTCGGTTTCTCCTGCTGTCATATTCTTGGAACTAGGGCTGGCCCCTTAAATAATCTGCATGCAGATGGCTGGCGGAATGGCTAAAGGCTTCGCTTTACTGACCCTCGACGAAGACTACATACGGCGTTTCCGGTCACGTCCAATGGGATACAAACAAAGATTTTTGGATGGTCTGCAAGCCGCTGGTGTGGGAGTGTATGAAGGCGCTGTAGGTATGTGATAATGTTCTTTGTATGGAGCTTGAATCCAAATGTTGTGTCTGTATATCTTATGACAGTATAGATTTACAAACCCAAATTCAAGTGCCGCACTTTGTGGTGTAACACCACCACTCTTCTCATGATGTCTGGGATGTACATGCAAGGCCCTCAAATTTGACCTACATACAATGCCTTGTATGTACAGCTGTACACATTTCGAGTACAAGGTACATCCTAAGCGTTGTATGTACATCGTCTCCACATGGTGGATCTCATCATAATTTGCCAAGCCATCAGTAGTGTTACAAACGTTTGGATAATTTGCCAGCTCTAGACACGCCGAATTCCATGACTTGAGGAAATCCAGACTGAAAGCACACGTATAGATGAGCCCCTATTCTGATGTTCATCAAATGACTATGTAAGAAGATATTGTGAATTCTTACTGGCCAGAACCTTCTCTATACACACGCCATAACATCTAACTAAAATGTTCAAAATCTTTGTTGTCTCTTCTTGATTGTGTGTTATTGCACTGAGCGTATACTTTCCCTTTGTGTGACACTACGCACGTCTCTTCCAGAACTCTACATGCCCTATGACAGGACTGGTACGTGAACCCGTCGTCCGATACCAGGACCATGGGGTAGTTGGTGGTCTTCTGGGTGTGTATATTGGAGCTTCTGGTGTTTTCTTGAAGCCAGCCAGCGGGCTCCTTCAACTGATTGCAAGCACTGCAACTGGCATTGGATCAGGGATACGGCAACTGGGAGATGAAGTTATCCGTGTACCACACACACGAATCAGAAACCCGCGCAGTTTTGGCATTGAGGCTGGCGGTCTGCCCCCACTCTTCTCATTTCCTGGAAGTCGCCTTTTTTCTCACCATTCTTGGCCATGTCATGAAGGTCTTCTCGGCAACGTAGATGCTGCTCTGCTTTGGGTCTTTTTAAACCGTCACACAGTCTTTGACAAGTTGTGAAATCCTCTTGCCGGCTCTTTGCAGGTGAAATTCGGAACTTCGCTCGATGGCAGCAAATACTGTCTCGCTTAAAGGAGGGTCAATATTCACAAGACACCGTCATGGATTACTTGCAGAACAAGGAGAACAAAGTTCTTGTGTTCACGTCACGCCGCCTCATATATGTGAATTTGAAACGGCAGCAACTGCGATGGTCCTTTTCTATCAAAAATCTTATGGCTGTCTCCATCTCAGGTGGGGGTTTCCATGCTACACCAATCTGTGTCTAGCACTTGATAATTCTACACTCAATTGTAATCACTGTGTTCTAAGTCAGGTGCAGATATAAATCGTTGCAATGTACTTTCTGGTTTCAACCTGCTGATGCCTGTGAATATTTGCATTGGTGACATTGTTTTTAGTGGGCGCTACGGGGCTATGCTCTTTTCAGGGCTGTCTGTAATTTTGCACCAACGGATGACGATCAAGGTCGGGCAAAAGTCAATTCAACTCCCCGTTCACAAGCATGTGACATGTCGGACCCGGGATCTGCATCAAAGCCTCCTGTCAAAGCTTGACAGGGCACTTGCACGTGATCGGCAGACGCTGATAAGCCACGATGATGTAATTAGAGAAGCACCTCTTCCCCAGGAAATGAGCCAGGTACAAAATGGGCACATCACTTGTGCGGGGCTCTCGCCTGCAAGGAGTTGTGTATGCTAGACTGCATGCATCTCTACAATTGTTGGTGACATAGAAGCGGTGGATGGGGCATTGGAAATGAATGTCGTGACAGAAGGAAGGTTTCCACATGAGTATTTCATCTAAAAAGTGTGTGTGGAGGCCGATCATTTTGTTTTCTGACAATTCTTGGTTTCCAACTCATATCGTGTGCATAATTCTGCAGTCCGAGCTCCATATATTGAATTCAGAACCACCTGCTTTGGGACTGGTCCGACTATCAACGTGCAGTGGAGAAAGCCGACTATCAGCGCTTATCAGCAGGGCACCATCGACAGTCTCAAGGAAAGCTCTGCAGCGTGGTGGCAAGTCGGAGGAAGTCTCAAATGAACCCTCACAGGGGGTTGGAGAAGGTAGTGAACACCCAGCAGGTCTGCCTCTACATCAAGT
>KV908375.1:548026-568026 GCA_002005505.1 Botryococcus braunii
CCACTGCGGGCCATGCCCACCACAAAGATAGGGGTGGGGTCCTGGTAGCCCGCCTTTCCCCCCAGCAGGAACTCCAGCGTTCTCATAGTGTCCTCGTTCACCTCTCTGGACGCCCGCAGCAGCTGTCCCACATCCCGGCAAACCTCAACTGTTTATTGGCACAGTCCTTCTTGCATGAGTGACGCCAGCTTACCCCCCTCCTCCTCCCGATCTACACCCTTCCTCCCTCGCTTCTTCCAACCACGCTGCCCTCCATCGGCCCCTTCCTATTGCTCCTCAATCTCTGGTTCTCTTGCTTCCCCTCCTTTGTCTCTCCCTACCTCTCCACCCCTCGGCCCTGTTCGTGCATATGTATGTGTGTGTGTGTGTGTGTGTGTGTGTGTGTGTGTGTGTGTGTGTGGTGTGTGTGTGTGTGTGTGTGTGTGTGTGTGTGTGTGTGTGTACGCGAGCGCGCCCGGACATGGGGCGTACCCATGGGCAGACCCGCATGCTTACCTGTCTGTGAGTGGTTGGGTGGTGGCAGGCGGGCGCCTTCCATTCTCCATCCATCCCTCTTCCCCTCTCCCTTTCTCCCCTTCTCTGAACTCCCTTCTGTGACCCAACCCTGTACCTGCCACCCGCCATCTCTCACACTGTATCCTAATCTTCCGGCAGCACGGCTTCTCTTTCTTCACCCTTCCGAGTCTGTTCCTCATCATTGTACCGAGTAGGCGACACAGGGATCCTCCCTTCCTCTGTCATAGGGCTGCCTCTCCCCACAGGGCTGAGAGCTCCCACCTGTGGGGATGCAAAGACGGCCCGGAGGGTGTCCACAACGTAGTGCTCATTGCTTACGTTGTAGCTTATGTGCGCCCGCTGCAGCTTGTTGGCCGCTTCAAGATGTGCCCACGCCCGCTGCAGGTCTCCCTGTTCCACCCCAGCCCTTTCACGTAAACCTTGCTGTGCCTCTTCCACAAGCCTGATAATATCCATCAGGTTTGATACAACTCCCGTGAGCCCCACCCTAAGGAAGGTGTTCACGCTGTGCGGTGTTCTGGGAGTGTGGAGGGTTCTAACCAAGACCTGGACGAGCCATTTGATTTTGAGCCTGAGCGAGCTCTGCTGGTGATGGAATCAGCCGGGGGGAGGGAGAACGAACAAGACCCTACAGAAGACAGGAGGTCAGCGATATTACAGCAGCTGTTTCAAAGGCACAAGGTATGTCACCAGGAGCAGACAAAGAACAAGCTGCCTGCATATAAGGGACGTTGCAAGCCATGCTTTGGAGTCAGAAGCAGCAGCTTGATTTCATCCCTTGTTGTCAAGTGCCAGAAGAAGGTTAGGTAAGAGGCAACACATAATTAGAGCTCTAAAACAATTTCAGCAGCTGATTTGAGCAAGACTTTGTCAAAGCACATGATTGGATGAGCAGTAGCGTTACAAGCAGCAAAAGGCTTGGTGATCCTGCCACATTGGAAACAAGCAATTCACAACGCCGAAGTCCTCAGACCGCCGCTGTCCTAGTGCACTTAAGGAGCACAAGCACCTGAGAGTCGAGGGTCGAGAAGAGAGCGAAGTGCATCCAGGAGCGGTCAATGTCTGAAGCACCAGCCAGCCAACCCCACTCGACCTTGAGCTCCTCCATCTCCACCTCATGACCTCTCCGTTGCCTTCGTTTTGGCTTGGAGGTCCCTTCTTGAGCATCCTGTTGCTCCTGGCCTGTCCCTCCTCACCCCACAACCATCTCCAGCTGTTTCTGGGCCACCTGGGTCTCTCGGACACACCAGCATAGACAAGTCATTTGTTAAGTGGTAAGATGCGGCACCACCCTGAGTCAGTTGTCGGATATAAAACCCTCTATTCATGGTACCATTTCTTAACTGTGCCACGCAATACACGGTACGACGTGCCATCAACACAGAGGACGCAGTTGTTCGATCGGATATGACAAGGTTCTTAACTGGTAACATTTTAAATGGTGCCGCTTGTTAAGCAGTAAGATATGCAACCTGTTGAGCAAGATGGCGTCAATCACAGGTTTGACTAGTCTTTTGTCAGGTATCAGAAGCTTAATCTGGTTGTTCTGTAAGACAGTGGAGGGTATGGTTGCACTGCGCCGTGTGGTTAACGCGAGCCAGTGGATTTATCATAAACAGTATTACGAAAGCCAGATGTAACAGCAGACAATCCAATGTAGTAAGTCGTGTCCTTGTATGGAAACACAAGCTGGTTGCTAATTAAGGACACATTCTAATAAACGTAGAGTATGACACTCGTTATACAGCATAATAACAAGCAAAATGCGCCATGGCTTCAGCAACATAATCAGCGTGTTGGGTCAGCCAGGTCTCCATGAGGAAAAGCTTAACATTTTCTCATCTACCATCGTGGTTGTAAGCCTCCACGGTAGTCCTTCAGCGAGCAATACATCAAGAGGTTGCTCCTCCTTGCCTGCTCCATTGCACTCTCCTTCCCTTTGATGCCCACCATGTGAGGGCTTGTGTGTATGTGTGTGTGTGCGCGCGCGCGCGTGTGTGTGTGTGTGTGTGTGTGTGTGTGTGTGTGTGTGAGAGAGAGAGAGAGAGAGAGAGAGAGAGAGAGAGAGAGAGAGAGAGAGAGAGAGAGAGAGAGAGAGAGAGAGAGAGAGAGAGAGAGAGAGAGAGAGCAAGAAATTGCCCTATGAGTGTGAATACCACTGTCTTAAGCCATGCCAGGTGATATTTGAAACAAAAGAACTTCTAAACCTGTATCCCTGAAGCCCTGGGCCACGACATACCTTGCAAGAGGCTCAGATAGCGAATGGCAGCCTCCAGCTCGATGACTTCGTCATCAGAAAGCACCTTTCGAGCAGCCAAAGCCTTTCCCCAGGCTCCCGGAGAGACCTCGCGGGCCACGTGAACAGCCTGAGCAAAGGCCGCATCCGCCTCCTTTTTGCGGCCCAACATGCCGAGAATCTTGCCAATGTTGAAGTGTGCAGCTGAACCAATTCCCCGCAAACCAACCCTCTGGTCCCTTTGCCCCAAGTGTTCTTGTCTTTACTGACTACTCTCTTATCGAGGACTGGGGATGTGCACACACAAGGCACACAAAACACAAAATCCTCCAGGCAACGCTGCGCCAGGTCTGCATAAGATGCTGAGGGCAGCATCTTGTGATTTCTCCGAGGCTAAGAACCATTCCATTCAGAGGTTAAAGCCAGAGCTGCAATGGAATGTGCAGATGGTATGCAAGCTTGTGACCTTAGAACATTAGAGAGAGGGCGCAGGCAAAGAGAAGCCAGGATGGGGAGTGGAAAAAAGAGTTGGGAGAGAGGGAAAGTGGGTGCAGGGTTAAGTCACTTGTTCTGGTGGAAATGTAGTTGGTGAAAGTATAGCTCAGCCCACCAAGGTGACTAATTGGCATACCAAGGTGCCAAGGTGACTGATTGGCATACACCTTGGTGGGCTGAGCTATACTTTCACCAATTCTTGCGTCCTACAGCCAGAAGATTTCGCTGCTGTTCAGATTTGCATTTGACAGCAGATAGAAGTGGATCCAACTACGCCACACGTAAAACCAATTTCGTTGGATTAGATTTACGCTGCGGTGAAATTGGCAGCTGATCCTGTATTTTGAATGTTCATGGCGTTACACACAGTGTGACCTTATCCAACATTTAGAAGTCCTTGACGGGCAAACCGACTCTAGGTAAGGAAAAGGCACGAACCTGCGTAGAGGGGCCATGTTTGGAGCCCTTCCTGATCAGCCAGGCGAATGCACTCTTCGGAGACTTCCAAAGCATCTTCCAACCGGCCTGCTGACATCAGAAGAGCTGCCAAGTTGGACAGTATCCCGCTCTGTGCCACCTGATTAGGCGCCCGAGACAGTGCTTTCCTGCACCAAGCCATGTTCATGCTTCGGTCAGAAAGTCCTGTCAGAAGGTGCCTTGTTGCGTTGAATCTGCGCTCGTCGTCATTGCTGCTAAGACTTTCTATTGAGAAGGAAAGGGGGATGAGGGCGAGCAAGATCCCTTGAGGAGGAGGGCCCCCGGGGGGAGAGGTAGGGGTGGAAATACAGGTTGCTGCAGCTACTGGCAGTGTGCAGTGAACAGCGTAGGTATTTGCAGCAAGACCATGACAGATAGTGAGCGCAGCCCCTGGCAGGGCAAGCTAAAGAACTTTGTCAGCTGCGGATGCCCTGAATAGAGGGGGGAGGTAGAGCAGAGTCTGTGATTGGGAGTCATTGGTGTGCCATTGCATACCTGTAGGCTGCCTCTGCCTCTGGAACACGGGTCCCACCATCAGGATGGGTAACATCTAAGTGATGCAGAATTGATGCCAACTCTATAGTTGAATCGTAGTTGTCTGGATCCTTTGCCAAGCGTTCCCTGACGCCCTCCAGTTCTTTCTCTGCGTCCAATGTTGCACTTGCAGGAATGCCGTCACCAAGGACCTGCAGAGACATCCACCATGACCTCTGTGATCCTGGCTGCTCGTAGAAAGAAATGTTCCCACAACATCAATAGTGGATCATAGTTGTGCGAAGCATAGAGCACTAGCCACCTGGCGTCCTTGAACCCAACTTTCTTCGGTCAGCCAGGAAAGGCAAGAAGGAGTAATGGGCCACCGCCGAAAGACACCGCAATCTGGTAGGACTCACGTAGAGAATCAGCACCAATGCTAAGCTTCCATGGAATAGCTTGTGCGGGATGCTAAGTCTATCTCGTCTCGTCTTCGACCGAAAACCCCTGCGCTGATCATCCAGGACTGGGGACGGAGACCAGTGTTGGGATTGCAGCCTCGCAGCCATCTATCGAAACTTTAATATACTACATGACAGATCCAGAAGACAATTCGCTGCATTTGCTATGGAGTCAGCCACGGTCAAGCCCCTCTCTGGGAGGCCGCCCAAATGCAAAGCGCGAGCCCCATTATGTGTCCACTCATTCCAATTGCTTGATGCGAATCGTAAGATGTGAGTTGAATCCAATTCTACTTCATCCGTTGGTTACAGCAAGTAAAAAGCTCTAGAGTAGCAGGGTGCTACGGACAAACCGATCCAGGACACTTGAACCCGGCGAGAGGAAACCCCTTTACAGAAAAAGTTTTTTGATGAAATTGAAAGTACTGGTGGGTTGAGCCCCTGCTGGCTTTATGACTGTTGCTGGGGAGTGCTTCGTGCGTGGTAGCTGCGATCTGCTTTTGAAGTTGCAATTCGCACAAACAGTCACATGCCTGCATCATGCCGGCCGGAGTACAGCGGTCTCGAAAATCTGCACTCCTTTCCCGTTCCTTTTGAAACTCGCGATCTGATCATAGAGGTCCGACCTTGATGTGAGCAGATATAGTTCTCGATTCATCTTCATTTGCTGCACCTGGTCGTGAAATTTTCCAAAAGTCTTCTGCAACCCTGTCCCGTTTTATTTCCTCGTCGCGTGGCGTGCATATCGTCAGCGCTTACGCTGCGATAGCGTATTACCTATATACCACCGTCTTCAAGCACTTGTGCTTGCCATAGAATTTAGTCGATTCTACGTCGGTATTTGAAAGAAAGTCTGTGGTGGTCTTTTACCGATCCACCAGATCGCGGTGTCATGAAGGCACTTGTTTGCTCCCAGCTCGGGAACCCTCTGACTTCTGACGGCCTACAACTCAAGGCCGACGAGCCAGTCCCCTTTCCAAAACTATCTTCGGGAACTGTGCGTATCCATGTCGTGGCTGGCAGCTTAAATTTTGCAGACGTACTCGTAGTTCAGGCGAGTACCGTCCTTCGCACGTCCTGCATGCAGATCCAGGCTTGGCTGCACGGGTGTACTGAAATTACTTTTTTGGATAAATCATGGACATGTAGGCTGAATTTCGAGAGATCAAGGCGTTCAATGTAGTTAGCAAGCATCTTAAGCTGAGGCCTTACAACTGTTGGCTGTAGCAGTACAAGGGGTGCTGGGCACATTCCCTCGACCTGCATGTTACTCATACTGGGAAGATAAGACACCGCATCATATTCAGCAACCTCTAGAATACCATCATTCCTGCAGTGAAAAGGGGGTGCAGCAGACTTACTGAAACGGACAACTTTTTAGCTGGACTGGACACATTGTCCCATTAGTGGGTCACCAAAGGGATCAAGATTTAAACCACAGCTCTCGCACTAACCCCAATTGGAAACAGTTTGTTTGTCAGACCTCCGTAAGTTTCTCCCTAAAGCTTGTCGCAGGGAACCCTGGCACAGGAAACATGTATCATCACCCAAACATGCTGTAGACAACCCAGGCCTGTAACAAATGCTTCACCTCACGACTGCATCGCAGGGGCTGTATCAAGACAAGCCCAAGCTGCCCTTCATTCCCGGGTCCGAGATCTCAGGAGTTGTAACAGAGATCGGGCCTAAAGTCAAGACCCTCAAAGTGGGGGACCGCGTAGTTGCCATCACGCAAAGCGGCGCCTTTGCTGAGCAGATTGTAGTGCATGAGACGGCTGCTCTGAAGCTGCCAAATAATGTTGACCTCGCTGCTGCTGCTGGTGACCCTTCCCTGGGGGAGCACTGTTTTCGGACCTTTTCCCATTCGATTTTTGAGTTCGTTCGGTCAACCCAAGAGTGCTTCGGGCTTCCTGAAGGCCCCATAACATGCCTGATGAATGTATTCTTGATAGGACCAGATCGTGTGACTCTGTAGAGGTTACAGGGGGCGAGAGTGGCAGAGCAGTCCAGGGGATTGTCTCAGCAACAGTGCAGGCAGCAGATTCGGGTGGGGTCAGTCCAGGCACCAGGGTGGAGGCGTGGAGTGGAGGTTCATTAATCATGTTGTTCCAGGATGTAACTGCTTCAAGCGAGCAGATTCAGAGTGTACTCCTCAAGTAGGGTTTCCAGATTGGTGCGAAACAAGTAGGATAATGTTTTGCACGCATCTGCTTTGTGAGTGCTTGCCCACGGGATTTGCAGAATAAGGACAGCAAGAGGGCGCATGGAGGATCACTTGAAGTAAGGCGGGTAGAAAGAGTAGGAGGAAAGGACCCCCCCCCCCCCTTCCAGTCTCTCTGAAAACCCCAAAAAGGGGGAGGGGGAGATAAATGTACAACTTATCTGAGTGGAGGATGAAATGTCTTCATGAGCGTCTACATGGGATTCACCAGTTGGCATGTGCCAAATGTAAGATGTTTAAGAGAGGATAATGGAAGATGTTTGGGAGACGATACAGCAGTTGAGGAGAGAATGATGATGATGATGATGATGATGATGATGATGATGATGAGGATGATGATGATGATGATGATGATGTTGATGATGATGATGATGATGATGATGATGATGATGATGATGATGATGATGATGATGATGATGACGACGAGGAGGAGGAGGAGGGGAATGAAGGAAGCCTGTCATCCAGTAGGGCATTCAGTTGGGCATATGCGGGCTGCAGGACTTCCAGTCGCTTTTGGAACTGCTGACCTGGCTCTGAGGGAGAGGGCACGCATCAAGCCAGGACAAGTTGTCCTTGTTCTGGGTGCTGCTGGGGGAGTTGGCGTTGCTGCAGTGCAGGTTCCCTCATCTCTTCCTCTCAAAATAACACGTCCCTTGTTACCTTTTACCTACACCATATCCTATGTCTGATGCAGATGTTGCTGACAAGGCTCGCTTCCAAGTATGACCCTCCCTGGCTCCCACCACCCTCTCTGTTGCAATGCTCGCATATGAATGTGTGTGTGTGTGTGTGTGTGTGTGTGTGTGTGTGTGTGTGTGTGTGTGTCTGTGTGTGTGTGTGTGTGTGTGTGTGTGTGTGTGTGTGTGTCTGTGTGTGTGTGTGTGTGTGCACGCGCGCGCATGCGCACTCGCGGTTCCGTGACTGTTCGTGCATGCGTATTTGCACTTGTACTATGAGGGTGGAGGGTTGGATTGGGGAGGGAACTGAGGTGCTGATGCATGCGCCTTTACCACAGCCCCAGAGGGATGGGGAGAGTGATAGGAAATGAGAGTACAGAGACGGTGAAAAGGCGCAACAGGTTCTTGCCCATGGATGATCACATTGTCTCGGGTCGTGAGGGGTGTAGACTACATTGTGTAGTACATCGTCATAACAGCTGCGAGGTCACCACCGAGGTTTAATCTGTGTTCCATGCTATGGCCTAAAGCAAAGAGGTGTTTCTGGGGATTACAGGTAGCGAAGGTGGTGGGCTGCCGCGTTGTGGCTGTGGCCCGGGGAGCACAAAAGGGAGAGGCTTTGAAGAAGCTGGGTGCAGATGTGGTAATAGACACCGAGGCACATCCTGGCCAGCAGCTTCGTGCTCTCATAAAGGTGAGATGTCATCACATCTAGGGAAGCATGCATGGTGTGCAGCAGAAGTGCTGCGAGTCCTCAGCATTGCATGCCCAGGGCAGACCGGCCTGCACACATTGTCATGAGGGAGGTACTTTGCAAAGGAAAAAAAAATTGTGCCGTCATATTGGGCAAAGTGATGGCCGGGGATTTGGGATTGGTAAGATAGCACCTGTGCATTTTGATGCATTCATGCAGTAGGATAAATCTTAGCAGGACTCATTTACGCTGGTGAATTCTTCTTTCATCTGATCAACGCTGTCGGGCAATCCTTTGTCTGCTTGCTTCAAAGATGCCACTTCATCTGACTCATTCTTGTAACAGGATGTTGAGGATTTTGAAGTATCCCGGACGCCGAATAATCAGTCTGAAAAGAGCTTCGTACGATAAAATATGTGTGCTTTTCCCAATGAGGCCGACCACGTTATACAAAACTTGGGGCTGTGAAAATATGGACAGATATGCAATTGATGCGATATGCGATAGTCAAAGTTTTGCTGGCATGATATTATGCACATGCAAAGCAAGGGATAATGTGGTTGCTGCAAAAGGTCACATGGCCTTTTTGAGGAACAGCGGGAAACGCATCATGAAGTTCGAGATACACTTCAAAAACACAATCCCTTTTCCTGTCGAACCCTCGGCACAATTTGACGATTAGAACGGCTGGCCTTGCATGCACAGTGGCAGTTTGGTAAAGAGAAGAGGGGGGGGGGGGGGGGGGGGACCCAATGTCTGTTGTGTTGCCCCTCGACTGCAAGCAATAAAAGACAGTACCCGTAGAAGAGGCGGTACCAATTTTTTTCCATACTACAATGCATGTTGTAATCAGTTTGTCACAACGAGTGCTGGTGCTTGGGACAGGAAGCAGAGCCAGATGGAGTTGATGTCGTGCTGGATACAGTAGGAGGCGCTCAGTTCCAGGAGGCACTGAAGGCCGTCAAGTGGGGTGCTCAAATACTCTTCATTGGCTTTGCCTCTGGTGACATTCCGAAGGTATGATGGCGATGCTGCTGCATGGGCCGTTGTTGTCTCTTTTGTTTGAGGGAGGAGGGTAAGGATCGGGGGAAAGATGATGAAAGTGGGGAACGGAGGCACCAATATATCCTGAGCTAATTAGCCTCTAATGAGTGGCCTTAGTTAGTATGATGTGTCTGGTACAGTACACAGCAGCACTGAGTGCGCGCGCGCGCGTGTGTGTGTGTGTGTGTGTGTGTGTGTGTGTGTGTGTGTGTGTGTGTGTGTGTGTGTGTGTGTGTGTGTGTGTGTGTGTGTGGGTGGGTGTGTGTGTGTGTGTGTGTGTGTGTTTGTGTTTATGTGTGTTTGTGTGTGTCTGTCTGTCTGTCTGTCTGTCTGTGTGTGTGTGTGTGTGTGTGTGTGTGTGTGTGTGTGTGTGTGTGTGTTTGTGTTTGTCTGTCTGTCTGTCTGTGTGTATCTCGCTCTTTGTGTCTACATCCCAGCTTATGCGCTCAAAAACACGGCCCTTTCCACGTGATTGTCTGTAAATTTTGTGTTTGGGGGAGGAGGAGAGGAGGAGGGGACTTGGCCAGGCACATATGTGGCATTTTTGGAAAGGGGTGAATATCTTAAGGGGCGTGGGAAGATCACATGCTTGCAAAAGGAACGCAAAGGCCCAGAATGTGAATAATGATCCTCTGGCGTGCAGGTTGCGGCCAACTACGCGCTTATTAAGAACATGACTTTGCACGGTGTGTGGTGGGGCTCCTACTTGTGGAACAAGCCTAAAGTTTTGCGGTCCTCCCTGGAAGACCTGATCCAGTGGCTGGCAGAGGGCAAGATCTCGGTGCCTGTCTCGCACAAGTGCGCACTGTCAGTGCTTAGGAAGCCCCTCCACATGCTTGTCCTGGAAATCATTTACGAGCTGAACGCACAGGGTGTCCTGGACAAGGACTGAATTGAACAGAGAAAGTGGGGACATCAAACACTGCTGAACTTCCCTGTGATACAGACCCAAATTGGTTACTTCACAGTACCAAACGATGTGGTTGTCATGCCTGAGAAACACGAATCAAGAGAGGGAGGCGATTGCCTCATTCATCCAAAGCCTGGATTCATTCTTCCGTATGAGTGTGCCCTATCAAACAGTTTCTTATGTTCTTCAATTCCTGGCTCTTTCAACAGTCACGTCAGTTCGCTTGCGCTGGTTTGGCATATTGTATGTTGTACTTGTGACCTTTTTCAATTATTAATTTGAATAATAGGATAACCGTTACATTGCATGGGTCATGCGCCTTGCTGTAATGCATTACACTAGCGCTTTTTTATCTGTGGTGGAGTTGTGCCACTACAGATTTTTGCAAATATGTAGTATTTCGTTGGTTGCTTTCGCGCTTGTTTAGTTTACTGGTGGGATGTGACATATGTGTTTCATGTAATATGACTTTCCTCTGTCGTTCGTGCAGCCAGTGTCTTGAGAAGAAGGGAACAAGATTCTGGCTGCTTAGCACCTCAAATCTTTTACTGGAATTTTTGCATTGTTCCTGCACAAGGGGCAACTGAGGATCATAGCTATAGTAATTCCCAAGTACAGTTTTTCAAGAAGTTGTGTATTTGAGCATGGGGTCAAAGAGACTGGTTGAGCATCTGACCTTTGGAGTTAGAGTGCGCATGCGTGGCCCTGGCAGTCCATGGCCTTTTGCACTGGCCATGCGTTGTCACAGGTTGTCGTTAATTGTGGGTGCTGGAACGGTATTCTGCTTTGAAAACGTGTCTTAATGGGGTTTGCAGGTTCAAATTGGAAGCATATCGGGAGGCTTTTGAGGTCATGATGAAGCGACAAGTCGTTGGGAAAGTGCTCTTGTTGATTGGAGATCCTGCTGCTTCTTCTCTCTGAGTATGGAGCCATTGCTGCTGTATGAGTTGAGGCATGTGCAGATTCTGAGACTGGCGTGCACGGCCCATGATGTATACAGGCACATTAGGAAGCCCTGCCAAGTTACGAGACTGCAAGTCACCGTCTGTGATGTCTGCAGACAAAATCAAAAGCCTTGGCAACTTACTTCAGTGTTTCCGGTTCTTCCAACCAGTTTATCTATGATTCTAGGAATGACAATGCTGGACTTGGTGACCCGACCCAAGTGGCAACGTGTACTGTACCTGGGTTAAGCACCATGTCAACACAGTTATAGTGCATAGACTTTACCCAAGCTTTTGAACATGTGTTTTGGCGGCAAGTTTCCTGCATCGACTACTGACTGCTGATGCTCTGAAGGTTTCTGTCGTCGGTCTGTTGTACCCCAAGCGTCCCCGCCCGACCTAAGGTGGGTTGGTTGCCCTTTTCTGCCCTAGGCATATGCTTGGGATAGGGAGGTGAATGAGCAGCTACCCCGCGTGTCTGAAGTATGCATATTCCACTTGCATTCTGCAAGCTTTTCTCACTGGCACTGTTGATGAAGGCAGTCAGCAGTTTTGTCTGGAAGGCTCTGCAGGCCTTGCGTGTTGCCGGTCCGGGAGATGAATCCACAGTATGATTTTTTGGAGGCATCCTAAGGTTTTGTGCTGGCTGCAGCAGAGGCAACTGGCCAGTTGCTCCACCGGTGAACAGTGGAAAAGGGAGTTCGAACGCTGAGTTTGGATACTCCACTCGAATTGTGAAGGAAGTTTAGGTGTGTTCCGGCAGACTTTTGGACTGCCACAAGCATGTGTCGCTACTATCAGACTAGTGAGAGATCCTTGATAATGATCTATGAACGTTACATGGGCTTCCTACTTATGACATAGGGATACCAAGTCGGCTTCATGCTAGTCATGACACAGTATGATTACAGCATACTACCGGTATATCAATGAAATGACACTGTTAAAAAAATTGGCACCACTCAGTGGAGCCGTCTCAGATTAAATGACCTATAAGCTTCATTAAACTTATAGGTCTAATTAGACGGGATTCTCAAAACCCTTGTGCCAGGTTGTACAGCCTGTCACACATTATCAGCTGCAGCAAGCCTGATGCGTTGCATCGTGTCATATTTTTGGTCTGCTGGCCGTTCTTCTGCGGAAGCAACGCTGCTCAACTGTGCGCAAAGTATCGAGCCTGATGTCCGCCAAACATTGGATGAAAAGAAATCTCCATCTCCACGGCTTCAATTACCTTCAATATGCACATAAATAAACCGGCTTAGTTGCATAATCATCCTGTCAGCCCTATTCCCAACCACGACCCAACCTGGTCTCCTTGGTAAGAGCAGTGCGTAAGTCCCTCGACCATTAAAGCAGTGCATGTCCTTCACCCTTAAGACTCAAGATCTATTATTGTGGCAGCATTCACGTCGAGCTTTCCCTGTTAAAATTAAGTGAGTATTGTTACTGTTCCTTTCTCCATGAGTAGCTATTGCAAGTGAACATGCCGGAACCTCACAAGCCGGCATCAACATGTTGATGCTGGCTTGTGATATGGAATGGTGCAGCCTCCATTTCGACACGTTAACGAGCACACCCAACTTCTTGCTGTTAACTGGGATCAGTCCCTTAGCTAAAACTCTTTGCAACCAACAGGTAAATAATGCTGAAAGGGCTGGAACCTTTACACTCTACAATCGAACGGTCAACTGCAGACCCCTTGCACGTTGGGTGCCCTGCCTTTTTAAAACCCCCTCTCTTGCGGGGAATTGTTTCTCCACGCTGGATAGACCCCCCAAAAGCAATTGCTGGAGCGATTCTTTTCAAAACAAGTACTCAACACCTTTAAGTGCCTGCGCTTCTTTGGCCTCGCGAAGGAGTTTAGTCTGCTGGGTAGGACTTCCTTCTTTTTTGCTTCGTGGGGGCCAGGTTCTCTGTAGCACTCCATTCCAGCTGGCGATATTTAAAGTATTCACATCAGTTGACATCTTTTACCTTCATGGGCCTGGCGTTTGTCGGCGCCTGCGCTTCTTTGACTTTCGGAAGTAATGCATGAAATCCGTCACGTGGGTCTTCTTTTTCTTGCGCTTGGCAGGGCCAGCATTGTTGAAGCACTCCATGTTATATAAGACAACATTCCAGGTGTCCACGACAGGCTGGCAAAAATGCCTGCATCCAGACATAGAGCGCAATTTAGTCTTGATAGCTACCCTAATAGTCAGTCCACACCCATGTTCTGAATGGGTCTTGCGGGAAGAAGTTGCTCACACCAAGCATAATCACATCATGGCAGTAACCATGCATGCTGACACATCACCACGCATGCCTGCTTCTGATGGTTGATGTGTAAAAACCCGTCTCAGATACATCACGTGCTCATTAGCCATTGCGTCAATACAGCTGTGCCTATTCTAAGCTCCATCATCATAAGAACAGGAAAAGAATCAGTCGCATATGTTTGCAGTGGGACAGGTAACACCTCTGCAAAGCAACCGGAGATTAATGTCGCAGAGGAATACCACCGGCCAACAACACAAGACACTTACAACGAGGCATTGATTCAAGGATAGCCTTACAACTCCCCACGCTCTGCTAAGTTGATCAGGGTGGACCTGCAATCTCGAACGCCACTTTCGAGGCCCCGCCCCAGCGCCCCATGGTGAAGCGTGTACCGCGGCAGAGATATGTCAAAGATGGGAAGCATGCGGATGTGCGCACAATCCATGCCGCAATCTTTAATGGTTGCCCTGACATAGTCGTTGTACCTGCAAGGAATGTGACAAAATGGGCAATTGTCCATGCATTTGCATACATATCAGATGCACAGCATACAGCGCTACATATACATTGGTGCCCCGGTTAGCAGCACATACATATGGGTGCTCTGGTGTTGCCGAAGCTCCTAATGCCATCTTAAAAACACAATGACTTAGCAAGGGACTGGTCTATACCCCAAACCTCCTCGGCCAAACACCACGGTGAGTTCGCATGTGAGCACCTCCTATCTGCAGATGTGCCCTCCTCTCCATCCTGAAGCGAGCACACTGTAGTACATATGCAGACGAGTAAATGTCGATGTACTCTTCCAGGATGAAGTGGTGTTGAATAAACGCCAGTTGACTGGACTGCATGTATTGAAGTGCCGTATGTCTGGTGAAAATGGACTGTATGACTCTGGTCAAACGGGCCAGGTCTGGCAAACCCCATCAGGCTGGGAAAAAGAGTGCGGATGTCTTTCTAAGGGGTACCCCGGAAGGACATGATACGTTTCTGGGCAGTACCGCACCACCTACACTAGGCCGCAATCCCCGCCCGCACCCACATGGTCCGCGCAACCCAACCAAAACCTTTAGAATGAATGGAAAGCTCAGCAGGCTTCCGAAAGGGGATGCGCGTTTGAGATTTCCATAGTGAAGTTACACGCCCACATGGGGCGCGCGCACGCACGCACGCACACACACACACACACGCACACACACACACACAGACACACACACACACACACACACACACACACACACACACACACACACACACACAGAGAGAGAGGGGGGGAGGGAGAGAGAGAGAGATAGATAGAGAGAGAGAGAGAGAGAGAGAGAGAGAGAGAGAGAGAGAGAGAGAGAGAGAGAGAGAGAGAGAGAGAGAGAGAGAGAGAGCCACACACACACACACACACACACACACACACACACACACACACACACACACACACACACACACACACACACACACACACACACACACACACACATGCACAGGCACGTGCAGCCATGCATGCATGAGGCGCATTGGGAGGGGGAAGGACCGATGGTCTCGAAAGTTCAGGAAACATCTTAATCTCATGGAGTGGATCTGGAAACTGAACAGGATGAGTTCTGTGGTCATCAAACAAAAGCACTCCAAGCATTCAAACCAATGGAAGGCTGTATCTATAAAGGGCATAACGGGCAGCAGTGTAGCGTGCATCTGTTCAACATCCGCACAAAGCCTTGTGCCATGCAGTGGGAATGTCACAAAAACCATCACCGAAGAATGAGCGTTAGGAAAACGAAGATGGGGGCGAGAGCCCTAAACTCCCACCCCAATACTCCCGGCAATTTGACCCGAAGAATGAGCGTTATGCACCAAAGGACGGACGATTTAACCTCCGACGGGGGTCGTAGAGACACAGCGTAGCGGCAAAAGACGCAGGGAGACTGCCTTGTGGGGAGCTTAAAGGTGGTTGGCAACTCTAAAGCAAAGACCATGGGTTGACAAGCACGAACCCCTTGGGCAAAGGGAAACCCCTGAGGTAGCTGGCCAATACCCAATACACTACTTCTGGAAATCTCTCCTGCAGTTCTCACTGCAAATGTCTGTACCCCATGCCATGTACTTGCTCTACTCTATTCGTACATCAGTTTTGAGGCCGAATCAAGAGCGAATTTCACCCAGATGGCTGTCGATCCTGAATGTTCCAGTTGCAGCCGGGCAACAAGAAGGGACAGAGGCACCGCCAAGGAGAGGGGGCAGGGTTGCGACCATGATGACAACTATATCTCAATGAGAGCAAACAAAAGCCAGTGTACTCACCAAAACTCTCCGTGGGAAGCAGGAGAGCACTGCAAGGGCGGGAGAATGTCTGGGAAATCCTCGTCTATGCCTGTGAAAGTGCCCGTCCGCCCGCCAAAGTGAGTGGGGGAGTACTCCTTCCAGTACACAGCAGCGCGCACATCCTTCAACCTCTGCATTATCAGCTCGTGCATGTCGACCTTAAAGTAGTGCCATGGATCGTAACAGTCAAAGCCCCCAGCTTTGAACCTTGGGTACCTGCTCCAACCTTCCATGCTTCAGATATCCAGCACCAGCCCATGAAGCTGCTGACATGCAGCCCCGCAAGCAAATGATCATGCACTTGAACAACTGCACGCGCCCAACATGCAGTAGGGCACGCAAAGACAGACTGCACAGTCCGGGGAAAACTGGGAAGAAAAAGAACGGTAGGAGCCCGGAGGTTGGAGAGGCGATGGGCAGCATTAAACCTAAGCTTGTGCAAGTCAGTCACCATGCAGATGCGCACACACCAATCAAAGCAATAGGGCAGAGAATCAGCAGAACGAAGAGAAATTAAGATGCGACATAAAGCGCGGAGTCTCCCCATGGCACTGATGTATATTCATGGGACAGAATAGCACCCCCCGACCCCCGCCCCCCCCCACCCCCCCAACACAAACACACACACACACACACACACCACACACACACACACACACACACACACACACACACACACACACACACACACACACACACACACACACACACACACACACACACACACACACACACACGCGCACACATTTACCAGACTCGTCATGCTACTTTCTTGTACAATGGCAAAGCACCAATGCTTCCGGAAAGGAGAGCACTTCCTCTGTGGACCAGGCAGGACGTCCTCGATGGCAGCAGGCTTACCAGGCCCCAAAGTTGACCATCAGAACGTCCCTTTCTGTCAGGTGCCCAAACTCACTCATTACCAAGTCCCACAGCGTCAAATTGAACTGGCCAAAACTGCGGATGTGCACGCTGGCCCCGTTCTCCAGGTAGAAGTCCCCCACAAACTGCTTCAAAATGGGGCGAGAGTTTCCTCGTGCCGTAAAGTTGCCTGCAAGTTTCCCACCGCCCCCGGGGACGAGTCAGAAGAGCCGCCTATCTCTGTACACCTTCCCCCTGTCAGGATTGGTCACAAAAAACGATCAAGAATCCTTGTGCGAATCCAACCGCACGCAGGCAAGGCTCACAGGTACAGTGTTCTCTCTCTCTCTCTCGCGCTCTCTCTCTCTCTCTCTCTCCCTCTCTCTCTCTCTCTCTCTCTCTCTCTCTCTCTCTCTCTCTTCTCTCTCTCTCTCTCTCTCTCTCTCTCTCTCTCTCTCTCTCTCTTCTCTGTCTGCCTGCCTGCCTGCCTGCGTGCGTGCGTGCGTGCGTGCGTGCGTGTGTGCGTGCGTGCGTGCGTGCGTGCGTGCGTGTGTGTGTGTGTGTGTGTGTGTGTGTGTGTCTGTGTGTCTGTGTGTGCCTCCCTCTCCTCTCTTCTCCCTTCCCCCCCCCCCCCCCCCCTCTGTCTCTTACACACGCACACACACACACACACACACCACACACACACACACACACACACACACAACACACACACACACACACACACACACACACACACACACACACACACAGAGAGAGAGAGAGAGAGAGAGAGAGAGAGAGGAGAGAGAGAGAGAGAGAGAGAGAGGAGAGAGAGAGAGAGAGAGAGAGAGAGAGAAGAGAGAGAGAGAGAGCCCCACACACACGCACACGCACACGCACACCACACATCCCACAGCATACTTGCATATTCAGCCTACTTTCAGTGTTTCAACGTGGGTGGTAGATGAAAATCCCATATCATAAGAATGGACGACAGGGCACTTAAAAAACGAAGCAAATAAGGAAATTGATTTACAGGCACAAAAGTGCGGCTCTCAACACACATATTGAATCACAATGGGCCACATAACTTGGCCCGAAACTTACAAGAGCTGTGGTTGTCCTTCCCTACAAATTGACATGTGCATGCAAGAACCCAGGCTGCAGAATCTCTCAGGTCACTGCAAAATGTATCACGATGAGCAAACAATCCAGACCTTCGATAATACCACCTCTCTGCATGTGGGTTGATGCACATCGTGGGGCAATTAATCAGGGAAGCCTGATAATGTCCTTATCCCAGAGCCTACCGCTTAGTCGCTCGGCCCAAGAACAGGAAGGCAACGCCATACTATTCTGAATATCTGATACAGGCAGAATGAAGTGTTCTTCAGTGGAGAAGCTCTTGAGCCAACACTGAAAGCAACAAAGTTAGACGTGGGTGATGTACATTTCCGGTGATATGAGCCAGGTCGAAGAGTTCAGCAAGTACACGGATCCTAACTAAGACATTGCTGACACTTCCAGCCACTACCTGACACCCATCATGGATGATTACTTCATGCTACGTTGGGAGGACCTCGATTCCAAAGAAGACATCCCCGCATGAGAGAGGATCTCACATGTGTTCTTGGATAATTTCAGGGGCAGAAGAACATATGCCACGTGATATCCATATAAATAGGAAAGGGAACTGGGGGAAACCTCCCGCATGGGCAACCTCCAAAACCCCCATCTGAAAAATTGCATGGAACCCCACGGGTGGGACTGCCCCATGCAAGGGAGGAAAGGAAGATGCTCACCCTCGGAGATGGTATTTTGAAGGAAGACATCATATTGCTAGCATCTAAAAACTCGAATCACCAAAAGGAGACTTCACAACGGCATACCTGAGATGCGGGAGGTGGTGGAGTCCCAGATGCCAGATTGGCCGTGAGTGGAGACATGGGCCAGCAGGCAGGCGAGGCTGTGGAAGGTCTGGCGCATGAGGCTGTCCCCCACCAGAATGAGGCGCCTTCCCGCAAGGCAGCGCATGAAGCCCTCTGAGCTCCAGGGGTGCAGCTCGCATCCGTCCGGCTCGAAAACCTGCGCCTCTCTCAAAGCCTCAGCTCATTTATTTAAAGCTCCCCCCACTCTCTTGGCACCTGCACCCCCCCTCTCTCCCCCTCCTCTCCACCTGCCCCCTTTCCCCCCACCCCAACGCTGTACGTCCTCTATGTCCAACCCCGCCTCCCCACCGTTCCCCCCTAGGGGTCCCCCTTCTCAACCCCCCCCCCCCCGATCTCCCACTGTGGGTGAGTGTATGTGTGTGAGTTTTTTTAATCTTTTCCTTTTTTTCCCCCTTTTTTGGGGCCGGGGTGGGCGGGGGGGTGTCCCCTCTTCTCTCTCTTCCACTGCCCCCCTCTCTTTATCCCGCCTCCCCCCTTCCTCTCTCTCCCTGCCCCCCACCTTTGCTAAACATTCTGTGGGGAAGACCACGGGGACACCTACCCCCGCTTTCCAATTGACAAAGACCCACACAGTGTCACATATAAGCCCATTGAAAATGGCCGATCTGATTTTATCTTGGTATCCATGTGTCTTGTGGCCTGCTTCATTGATCGCAAGGGAAATGTCTATTTGCAGTCACGGGCCAATAATTTCCCAAGCAGCACAAAAATTGGTTTTCTTAGTAAAGCTGATATCGTAGCTACGCGACATCGCACTTGTTCATTATGTTAATTAGCCTCAAGGACATTAAAGGTCTTTCAGACGAACACGACCTACGAGGAACCCTAATCGAATGATTATGTTTTCATGTAGAATGCAAGAAGTGGATGCAATCTTATTTATAAGCTGACAGACACAGCAGGGGCATCATGACAGGCAATGTGTAACATTCATTTATCTAATCAATCACAGAGGAGCCGGAACAAGCTGGAGTAGGAGCACAACGTGGAAGAAGCCAGCCCACAAAGACGTGGCTGCGCCCACTCCGCGAGGGCTCCAGTCCAAAGAGGAGGAGCACGGCACTCTCTCCTCCAAGTGACTTTCACCTGATAGGGATCACAATAGACAGTAACATGCAACAGGACTGACTACAGTCAGCCAAGCTTGCGCAAGACTCCCTTTGAGGCTTTTTAAAAATTAGAACCGAAAGTTTTACAAATTGGACACACTGCAAAAAACGAAAACACCCCCTATGTACCTGTTTTGACCAGCCTAAAACCCAACCGCAACAAAGAATACAAGCCAGACATGGACATTGCAGAAGGGGCCAAGACGCAAGCAACCTGGTTGTACTCCAAGCGCAAGACTTCGGCATCTTCAGGTGTAGGCTCGAAGTTGTTTGGAAACAAGCAGTCAAAGTCGTTGCCGTACTCGGGGCATTGCAGGCGCTGGCTGTACAGTCCCATGTAGTCCAGGTCCTGGTGTGGGGTCCATGTGCCTG
>KV908375.1:570526-583026 GCA_002005505.1 Botryococcus braunii
AGTGACCGGGAAAGTTCTCGCACCCTTGAGCGTGGGGAGTTGCCCAAAGTGACAGTAATTTCGACTACTTCTAAGCAAAGGTGTCACATGCGGATAAGCGCCATGGTCCATCGAGCCCTGCTGGTAGGAAGCGCTGCCCAAGTCCTCCCTCACCTCTTCCCCCGATGCTGCAGCGCACAAGACATATATAAACTAAAATTCGAAAGCAGTGTCAAGAGTTGTTTGGACCTTTGAACTCAGACCGGCTCCGAGGAATGGGGCCAGTGGAATTGTCCTCTATTGTGTGCCAGATTAGAAGAGTCTTTTTATGAAGGGGACATCAAGGTGCCAGGCGTGCATGTTTCTAGTAATAGCCAAGGGAGTGGACAGCTCAACGGGAACAGTGAAACCCCCACTTGTGTTTCCCCGTCTTAAGAAAAACTCATTAGCAACTTTGTCAGTTATAGTGCATTTGAAAGACCCCTTTCTTTATAAATTAAATAAGTCAATCTCTCGCTGAAGTGACGTATGAGAATTTGGGTTTCGTTGAGGAAGGGACGACGGTGAAGGGACCAACCTTGAGTCGTGGTACCGTCAGTGGCCAAAACTGCGACTGTCACAGTGCTCTGCATGCCTGCCATGACCACATGTAGATAAAAGTTGAGCAAGACCCAGGTCGGGAAACCACCTCCCCGAACACCGCGGACGGAAGTCCCATAGTCCATCTCCCGGATCAACAAAATATCAACCCAATGAGCGACTCTTTTTTAAACCTAGATGCAAGTATTGGTTGCCTGTCCAAGCTACGAAAGTCATTCTATTTTGCCACTTTACATGGTGCCTGTGGGGACGGTACGAACTTGGTGTTCTCTAAATGAAACCGATGGTCAGGAACCTATCCTGACTTTTCACTTGTCTACCTTACATTTGTATCTTAGTTTAACAAATAAAGTCCATAACTACACAGGTTTTCCAAAAGCGATCGCCTCCCAGTGGTGGCTAGGGCGACGGGCTAGCTAAATGGCCCTACCATGCACGTGTAGTGGACCACACACTATAACCACAACTAGCTTTCTATCAGGTAGCAGTGATCACATGTCGAGATATAAAAGACCATGTACATCCGTAGTAAGAACTCGTCCTGGAGAGCTAGCTCAACCGGCTTCTGCCGCGGCTTCATTGGGTGATCCCGAGTCCCCGCCAGAGGCGCCCCTCCCGGCAATGTGGGTACCTTAGGTTTGGTGGGCGTGTTAGTCACATCGTGCAACTTACATCCCTCCCAGGTACGTTTATTTGCTTCTGTGATTACAGTCCTTTGGATCTATCTGCTTTTTACGGTTTGCTGCTTTGTGGTGCCTGTTTGGTACGTTGTGGCCTTTTTGGTGTTCATTGTCTTTTTGTGGTTACCTGCCTGTCTAGTTCTGGTGCTCTCCCCCCCCCCCTCCCCCCCCTCTCTCTCTCCCCCCCCCCCCCCCCCCCTCCTCTCTCTCCTCTCTCTCTCTCTCTCTCTCTCTCTCTCTCTCTCTCTCTCTCTCTCTCTCTCTCTCTCTCTCTCTCTCTCTCTCTCTCTCTCTCTCTCTCTCTCTCTCTCTCTCTCCTCTCTCTCTCTCTCTCTCTCTCTCTCTCTCTCTCTCTCTCTCTCTCCCCCCCCCCCTTTCCCTCCTTCCCTCTTTCCCCCTTCCCCCGCAATCGCACCTACTAGTAGGCTATGACATAGCCGCTATGTTCCATGATGTTCTTTAGGCCAGTACTCCCTCATCGCATTGCAATATTGTTTTCATTTTCACGTGGTTCTTGCCTCTCTTTTCCCTTCCGTTCTCTTCCCCGGGGCCGTTTGAATGAATTCTTTGTTGATCAAGGTTCAGCATGTATTACAATGCAATTAAAAAGTGAGATTGAAAGGAAAGAAATCAATACTGAGGCTTTCTCGGAAAGTTGAGGTCTACAACGGCAGACCCCGAGCTACAATAGCATTTCAACAACTCTTCATAAATACATAATAATGCTTTGACATTGTAAGACGAGGCGTGCAGTGGACATGATCGGAACACTGTAGTGAAGACACGTCTGCTCGTTTGGAAGGAATTATTTCCACAATGATTATGTAATTACTTAACCTTAGAAGGGCAAATGCCTGAACTCACAATTCCTTATTTGATAGTGCACCAAAGGGCAACACAGTGTAGCAATACCTAAACAACTATCAATTCGAAAGGCCTGAGAGATCCTGTAAGACAGAAGATATGAGACGTTCGAAGCCTGTTACAAAGTGTGGCCAGAATGGCTATCACCGTCCCACCTACACGGCCTTGGACTCCACAAGGTTCGGGCGGTACTCCCGCAGGAAGTACCGCGATGGCCAGTCGGTAAGCCACCAAGTTAGGCACAAGAACCCTTTGGAACGTCGAGAAGTATTCATGCCCCGAATGCACACCAGTCAATGCAACAAGTACGAGGAGACGGCACAAATCGCATATTCACATGTACAGCAACTGTAGACGGACGTCCGACTTTGCTTTAAGGCAATTACATATACAAATTTCACAAAGCAACGCCCTCGATGAGTCAAGCATACGCATACATATGCAGTGCTTCTTTCACACACATGCCCCTCAGGGGCAAGCATCACACGGCTTTCTGCTTTGAGTGACATTCCCACACCATGGCTGTCCGCATTCAGCGGAGAGTCAGACCACTTGACCCTAGAAAAGGTTCATGTGACGTCTTTAAATGCCCTCAGTGATGGAGGGAGACGGAGAACTCGGGCAGTGCCCAGAAGAGAACGCAGAGGACTCATTGAAGCGAACGGCAGCATTCAGATACTGCAGCCAGATAAACAAATACGAAACGTGCCAGAGGCAAGAAGAAGGCGGAACCACTGAAACACAGGGCTAGTGCAGGGCTCCTTAGATATGAAAACGGCCCTCAACACCAACCCCATGACATGATATCACAAACAAACGTGGCAAGGAACCAGGCCTTCAACCAGCATCTATACACAGTTCATGTACAAATGAACCGGTCGACAATATCATCAGACCCCTTCTAATACCTTGGAGACCCTCCTATGGCATTCTAAAATCTGTTTGTAAATAACCACACATTCCGACTGCCACATGAGGCCGCATCGCTTTGTTGAAAACTCTACAGAAAACAGATGTTGACAACATAGTGTCAGCTAGCTTCACAAAATCTCTCATAGTGTCAGCTATCTTCTGGCCCAAGGAGAGGAAATGGACATGCATTACCTGCTCTAAAAGCCAAAAGAAACAGATGGGAAACCCGCTCAACAGCAACCCCTGTAGTGTCCACAAATCGCCAGATTTTCTGGCATACAATCACCCTCCGGTGTGTGGGGTTCATCTCACTGCAGTGAAGGACTGCTGAGATGGAGTCGTCGTTCCCCATTTAACAACACCCCTACACGCTGGTCAACAATAGCCACGAGCACCAAAACAAACACTTGCACATGATTGCCCTTACATTTCTTCTGACTTGCTAGTTAGCAAGCTTTCACTGTTCTATTTAAGATCATTGCAAAAGCCAGCCCTGCTCCAGCCCATAAAGCAGGATGCTTGCTCAGCAGCAATTGCTGACAAGCAAGCAGGGCAGTTGTGACAGCCCTGTCTTCAAGGGGTTCCCACCCCACACTTAAAGGAGGGGGTAAAACCACTAAACTGGTTAGTGCCACCCAGCTGCAACCTCAAACAGCAGACCGTATTCGCACCTGACAACAAATTTCACTGCTGTTCACAGGTTTAACACACCATTCCCATTCTGAATGAGCCAAATAAGTTGCACTTACAGACCCATCACCCCTTGCTGCCTACCAAGCCCCTTAGTAATGGATGCTGTTTCTGGTTTTCTGGATAGTGGCT
This sequence comes from Botryococcus braunii, assembly GCA_002005505.1. Taxonomy (NCBI): domain Eukaryota; kingdom Viridiplantae; phylum Chlorophyta; class Trebouxiophyceae; genus Botryococcus; species Botryococcus braunii. Next base: position 574,384 of record KV908375.1, read on the forward strand.
TCTTTATGCAATCCATTACTTCCACCCAGGAATGCTCCTGCTGGATATCCACCGTACGGAGAGCCATCGGCCCACAATTCCCCACTCCTTCCCCTTCTCTGCACATGAAAGCACCAAAACACAACATCATGCAACTCCAGTACCATCACTGGCTAGACAACATTATTCTTAGCATTCTAAAGCAATTTGTACGACTTGACAAATTGCAAACTCGGATACGCATGAATCCTGATGGTGCATCGCTTGATATTGCTATTAAACTGCATTGGCACGTCACTACATAGCTTGGAGTCATTTGAATACGCTACATCACCCGACACCTCTCTTCCCTTGCCAGGAATTTATACTCATCAGTTATGCAAGTCTTTAATCACCCTTGTCAATTATCCTTCTGGGGGAGTATCCATGGTGCCAACTGTCCATGCACATGTGGTACTCCACTCTTGTGCCATCTGCCTTGTTGCGCTTTTGATACACTCCAGCGTTATGCTTCCCAGTTACCAGAGAAATGTTTAATTGCCCTTCCCTGTTTGCTGCATCCTATCAACATGGCAGACCCCAAACCGTCACAGTACACAAATCCTTCCAACAAGAAAGAAGGAAAAGTGGGGAGGGAGAATATTTCTGAATGTATCACCAAAAGGCCTTCAGGGCATTTGTGGGTGGATGGCCATGCTTTCGAAGCAGCAAGGGAGCCCGCAAGATTCCACCTAGAAGCGCACCTGCGACCCACTGCGCCCACCGCCTCCTCGGCGTGAACCGTGGTCGCCTCTCCCAAAGCCGCGTCCCATGCCCATTGAACCCTCTGCAAACTGTCTACTTCCAGTGCCGCGACCTCCATGTGACGGTACATAGCCACTTGTGGAAAATTGGCCAGGGCGTGCCCTATTGGTACCTGGCACAGCAGGCGAATTCGTGTACAAGGCACTGCCCCAAACGGGAGCTCCAGAGGCCTGAGCATCTGCACTGATTAGCTGTGCTCCGGGCACTTGCTGCTGTTGGTAGATCCTCTGGGCGTATAGCTGCACAGCAAGTGGCTCCTCATGATAAATAAACACAAAGAATTGTAAAGAACGCTGCACTCTCAGTAATCCTTCTGAGGCCACCGGTCAAAGCCCCGCCGTGACATGCGAGCACGCATCTGCATCTGCGTCGACATATATAGCTGCTCTACATAACTGCTACTCAACTCGAATACACTCTCAAAAAGGACACACACACACACACACACACACACACACACACACACACACACACACACACACACACACACACACACACACACACACACACACACACACACACACACACACAAGCCCATGCACAAGAGCATGCGCTCGTGCTCGCTCTCTCTCCCCCCCCTTCTCTCTCTCTCTCTCTCTCTCTCTCTCTCTCTCTCTCTCTCTCTCTCTCTCTCTCTCTCTCTCTCTCTCTCTCTCTCTCTCTCTCTCTCTCTCTCTCTCTCTCTCTCTCTCCCCCCCCCCTTTCCCCCTCTCCTCGTCCTCGTTCTACTGCTAATTAAGTAATTCAAGCTTTCGTAGAAACGATTAAGTGTCAGCCACAATCACAAAGCCCAAACAAGTCATGCATAGGCAACAAAAGAATCTGGAGGAGCATTTGCAGACAGGGGTTCCATTTGCACAGCAGGGTTCCCACCGGATTGTCAATTGTGATACGTATTTGGCTTAGGTCCTGATCGGCAATTGGTACGCCACTTCGGCCTCCTCCTTCACGGCCTCCCCCCGAAACTTTGACGTTGCCCCGTCCTCTTATTCCTCTACCTCTGAACCCGCCTCTGGGCCTGTCCATAACATAAAGCAAACTGGGGTTTTGTCCCATCAGAAGGATAGAAAATAGTGGTCATGAGGCCTTTAATGCAATGACATGTGGCTGTCCATGAGGCAAACAACTTGAAAGTGGAAGAGCAACTCCTTTTCGTCTATTGCAGTGGTGGACATATCAAGCTTAGTACTTCCAGCATTACACGCAGGGAGTGACACCAATTTCGCACCTCAAAGGAGCGCCCCGACGGCCACCTCGACCTCCCAACTTTTGCAGTCCTAAGTCTTTCTGCTGGCTGGCTGGAAGACCACGCTTCTGCGCCAACTTTGCCTGCGCTCGCAACAGCGTCACAATGATAGATGACACAGAACAATTATAGCATTAAGACACCAAGGTGTGTTGCTCTTTTGCCTCAACCCCGACCCCTCAGAAATGTGGAGCATGTTATGGCGACGCAGGTAAAATTGAGAGTGCAAACGTCCGGCTGCAAGAATATCGATTGAAGGACAAAGCTCTTTGGACACCTCTATGTGGCACTGCCTGTTTTAGAGGGAACACTTAAAAAAAAAAAAAAAAAAAAAAAAAAAAAAAAAAAAGCCGAAGGGGAAGAACGGCGTTAATCGCGGAATGAAACTCACCTGCCTGTCAGCAGCAGATCTGGATTGTGCCTCCTGAGCGCGTGCTGCCTTTGGGTCACGGTTCTGTACCTTAATGCCCTGTGCTCGCGCTGTGCCTCTCCCAGATCCCAAGCCTCGCCCCCGTCCTCTGGCTTCCTTAAATTTTCCTTTCTGCATCGTAGTAAAAGAGTTAAGTTAAGAAGTACGAGGACTTTACTTGGATCTGAAGGTGCAGAGGTGGCCACACGGCAATTTGAGAGAAGAAAATTGAACAAGCGCCTTGCTTCGCTGCTAGCTGAGACACCCAGAATCTGCTGTAGCTGAGTTATGCTGCTAACAATACGCTGCTGTGGTCGGCATTTCACTGGTTACCCAGACTTACACCTATGCGTTCAGTAATCCCCAGCTAGCTAGTTGGGAAGATTCCGCACCTTCGGCCCGCTGTCCTTCTTGTGCAATTTAATAATCTCATCCAGGCTCATATCAAGACGAGGTTTCGCCTCGTCCGCCATTCTTTTCTGCCTGGCCCAGTACTTGAGGATTACGAAAGCGATCACCAACCAGTGCAGGCTTATGACCGCGATCGGGCAAACACAGATTTAATTTTGTTAAGTACGATGTACTCGCGTTTCTAAGAAACGCACGATGAAGGAAAAAGTGGCCGGTAGAAAAAAGGATCTACAGAGAGGTGGCAAGGTCTGGTACGACCATAGGGGCCCTCTCAGTTGACTGCAAATGCGTCTTAATATTTCTGCTACCCTGTATCGCTCTGAGAGGAACAGCTCCTTACACAGGAAATTGCCAACTTGAGTGTACGAGCCGGATTGGAGTGTCAGTTTGTAGAGACTAGACGCGGGATCTGCAGACGACAGTGTGAACAGTACGTGAACTGTCCCCCAATCCACAATTCTGGCAGGTGCAGTGCACCCGGTGCACCCTGGGGGCGCAGTGGCGTCTCCCCCGTTTCCAACTTCGAACCAACCCTGAACGAATTACTGAATGATAGGACCTCTCAAGTCCGCTTTATGTTATTAAGCCTCCAAAGTCTTTAGGAAGCTTCACTGCCATAATTTTAACCAAAATTGTTGTCGCACATTAAGGAGTGGTAAGTTACCGGTATAAAAAGTTTAACACGAAGCAGATCAGGGAAAACGACCCCAAACTCGGTACTCCTTGAAGGTATCGCGGAAACTTTGCTCAACCTTCAATCGTGATTTTTCAAATCTGTCAGTGTTTTGCGGTTCTGTGTGATCCTTGGTCGAAGTAGCAACCCGTTATTGTACAGGCTGTGCTCACCCTGGAACCGCACGATGGAATCCAAGGGGTGCAATTCCCCCCCATTTTTGAGAGGCATTTTAGTTGGGAAGATATTTATAGGGCCTGATTACAGTGGGCCTTCTATGTACGGACGGGACCGGGGATGGGTGGTACCGTATTGGCTGTATTTGTTTTTCTGTATTATTTGATACAATTCAAAAGCTTTTAAGCCTAAGGATTTTGTGAAGCGGGACCCTTTAAAAAATTTTAAACCCGGGCGAGTTGTCCTGTGACGTCCCATAAAATAATAAACAAACTTTCGGAAGTTGTCAAGTTTGGGACTGCTTCTGCAATGGCGCATATCGATTCATGAACGTGAACTATGAATGGGTGGAGGCTCTTCCTAGCACTGGTGGCGACGAAAGCAAGACGCTTCGTTTACGTTTCAGTACTGAATTGGACCTTGTGTGTGTTTGCTCTCTTCGTCATCGCTGCTGGAAAACAGTATAATTGGGAGCTCTTCGCCTCATAAGCATTATAATTGTTTGGTTATTCCTAGTTGGGGGCTTTAAAACCATTTAAAACTAGTCCAAAATGTAAATGTCGGGTTGAAAACAATATTATTACAAATTCAATACAGCCGATACGGTACTTCAAATTGTAGCCCCCTGCGGAGGAACCAGAAATGATCTTTATCAACAGAGACGGGGCCGAGGATTGCAGAGGGATTGCATTCAACACCCTTGATGGCTGCAAAGGCTCAAACGAATGGTCTTAAGCAGGATTTGGAGTTCTTGCGCAAAAATGTGCAGGGTGGATTTGGGCAGTGGTGGCAGCCAGATGCTCTTCTTGCATGCACCCCAATTTTCGACGCATGGTGGAATGGGATCTGCACGTCAGATGTGTATCTGAAGAGACATGGTGCAGGTCCAATCCTCTGTTTATCATGACTTTCCCCTGTTAACTGTCCTCAACGACGGTGTGACGTCTACTTTGTCATGCCCAGCACATGGCAGTGCATTTCAGTCTAATGATAGCATAATAAATGTGTAGCTTCCACATGAGTGGAAGCATGCTGATATGGTGTGGTTGATGGTGGCTGTTGCAGTAAAGAAGGAGCCTGTTAAACATCGAGCAGAGTCAAACATACAGTCAGTGGTGATGCCGCCGTTAAGGGAGGCTGGTGCAGTAAAGAAGGAGTCTGTTGAACATCGCGTTGAGACAAACGTACAGTCAGTGGTGATCCCGACGTTAAGGGAGGCTGCTAAGCCTGCTGAGGCAGGACCTGTCGACGACCAATTCAGCAGAAAGTACGATGTGGTAAGTGACACTGTTGCCAATGCTAGCAAGTGCAGAAGGACAGTAGCAGGGCTGCTCCTAGGCATTGACATGCTACCCATGAATGATGAAGCGGCGGAGGAAATCTTCTGGGGTCTCCTACTCTCCCTATTGCGAGTAGTACGGGACACTGAAAGCGGGCCCAAACAGCTTGTTGCTGCATTTTCAGACCCCGACCCACATGTAGTGTATAATGCGCTCGCCTTTTCCAGGCTGGTGTTTTCAGTTCCGGACCTCGCTTCGCGCATGCGCATGTGTAATGTTGTCCCTGAACTGCTCTCTGTGTTCTCTAGGCCAAATCTGTACTACAAAGCTGCTGTGGGCGCTGCTGTTTATGGCGCAGCAGGGGACAATTTTATGGTGCATTCGCTTTGCGAAAAGGGCATCGTTGCTGAGATGGTGAAGACTCTGAAGGAGGGGTTTGTTACCATTAGGTCTGCAATAGTCATGACTGCGACAGCCCATTTCCCAAAGCCCCACAAGTTCACAGAAAGGCTCTTGCGCCCGCCCGGCTGGACTGCGGTCGAATGGCCTCTGGGCGATCTGCACCTTGTGATGTGCGCGGTCCTTACTCGCCTTGTAACACAGTTTCAGGGGGGATTTGATGTTGTAGGGGAGGTTGCAAGGATCGAAGGGGGGTTTGAAGGGGTGGTTGTACAGGATTCGCGTGACATCATGAATATCTTGTTGGACTCTCTAATGCACTACTCAGGCGAAGCTGGGATTGCTCCTGCCCAGTTGCTGTCCTGTACATTAGTGAGGCTGGAGGAACAAGCACTGAACAATATGAGAGAAAAACTGCGAGTCCAGGCTCGCTATCCTAAATATTTACTTGCAGACAAACTCCGGTCCCACCCGGACTGTGCGTCGGTCATCTCAAATCTGCTCAAGTTTAGATCTGACCGAAGGGAGTTCGAAATTGTTCTCTTGGGGTTCGAAATTGTTTTCCAGGTGATTTATACGCTGGGTCGCGGGTGTCTTCATCAGAGTGCGAAGCAAATTAGCGCTGCAATTATCGGTTACATTGAGCCAACTGGCCCGAATGTCGAAAGGGCTGTCCGAGCCCTTTATGAGCTCGCCTTTTGAATGATGGGATCGTGCAGTCTTCAGCTCGGCCTGCGACAGGGAGGATATGCTAGCAATGATAATGAAACTTGGTGGCATTATGAAACACGCGGAGCTAGTTGCCGCTGTAAGTGCATTGGTTTCAATTTTCAACGCATCAAGTGTACTGACACCATGGGGGAGGATGAGGAGGAGCTTTTGACACTGCCTTGTCGGCAGGGCTTCTGTCGGGTCTTGAGACCTTGCTGCAATTTGAACATCCAGTGTTTGGTGTGGAAATGCGCTGCTGCATCAGGAATTTAGTGTTGCACGCATTGTCCAGTATCAGATGGCTGTGCAGTTTACTGGATGCCTGGCATTGTGGCCTGATGGGCGCCCTCGTGTAAAGAATTCAGGGTAGCGCTTAACCAGCTCAAGGGCCTGCCCCCAAATTTGCTGTGGGCCTTGGTAGGCTACCATTAGGTCTTAGAGACATTGGGAGATAGCAGAAATGGGCTTAAGATGCTGGACGGCCCTGGCCTATTGGTGCAAGCTACTCCAACGTGGGGCTTCGGTGAAGAGCTCCTCAAGCTGGCCACAAACATTGCCCCTCTGCCGCCCAAAGTCTGGGAAGATATGCAAGAGTTCTTCTGAGGAGTAACTCAGCTGACCCAGCATCATTTAGAATTAAGAGTGAAGGTCATTTCTCGCTGGCGCCATCGACTATATAGAGGCCTGGTGAAAGAAAAACTCGGCACTGGTGACTTGTGCAGTACTGGATGGAATTAGAGCCTCTTGGAGGAGGAACAGACATGCTTCCTAGTCATGTCTACTGGTGACACCCTTGACTGTCTGGAAACCTGCTCAAAGGTAAACCTGGGATGGCAGGGCGAGATCAGGACGTTCAGGCCGATGCTCGCAGAAGACGAGCAGGCTGGGAGTCATAGCAAAGCAACAACAGAGGAGGTTTGATTTTTGAGGAAGACTCCGATGCCTGGACTTGTGGGTTTTTGTCATTTGTTGCGATTGGGGGCCCTATAGGATGCATGGGGCTTTCGTGGGCTCAAGAGATCTGTTGAATTGCATTCCTGTCCTGCGTCTCTAGATGTTAAACAGTCTTGCCTGCACACAACCCCCAGCCCCCAAGTTCCCTGCTATTTTGCGGTATAGATGAGGGCCGCTTGTCTTCGTAGCTTTGAGGTGCGCACTGTGTGATATCATCGGTGGCCATGTACATGATATAGTATATGTTGGTGCTTCACGTGGTTTTCCTTGAAGCTGCCGCTGATGCAACCGTGATGCAATCGTGATGCCTTAATTGCTGCGTTATCCCCGAATTTACAGCATATTGCTGGAGTCCAGGAACGCCTGTAAGTACGATGCAGTACAGTAGAGGTGTATGTGACTGTACGGTTTGGGCCTTCTTTCTCCAGTGCATCAGCTCTGAATGGGTGGACAGGCAGCAGGCGAAGGAAGGCAGCGTAGCAGCCGGTACATGCCTTGGATGCGACTTGAAGAAGGCAGCGCAGCAGCCAGTGCATGCCTTGAATAGGTCTTGAGGAAGGCAGCATAGCAGCCGGTGCATGCCTTGTATGAGATCTGAGGGGCAATATAAACTCAAACCTCAACCTAACTCACGACAGATACAGCAATGACACGACGCACGCCCAATTCTACTGTCTGCAGCACACTTACAGCCCAGCCCCTTAACAAGCGACCTGGATGTTTAAACACCCTTCAAAAGGCACTCAACAGTGGCTTAGCACAATCGTTACAAATTGCAAGTGAACGGGGACCGCCCACTTCTAAGGCATGCAATGGTTTTCAAGGGGCGGCCCCCAATGAAAACGACAGACACTAAGGGTTATCCAAAACAAAAGCCGGCTCCTACCCTTGTCTAAAGAATAAGAACATCACAAGTTTTATCATAGGCTTAAAGAACAAAGCCACCCCCCCCCCCACCCCCAGGAGGGGGAAAATGGAACGTAACAACGAAAATGGTCTTCTCCAAGATCTCTTCAGGAGATCTGTTGACGATATGGAAACCGGAACCTCGTGGGTCTAATGACGACTCTTGTCCAGTCTCTGTCCTAATTTCACAGCTTCACGCTGTTACTTTAACGGCGCTCCGAGACTTCATAACGTTTCCCAACTTGGCTCTCCGCTGCCACAATGGGGTTGGGATACTTTGATGGTACCCCATTGTCTTCAAATGGCTCGCGTCCTCTCGACCCTTGCTCATTTTGATTCGTGACTGCCAGCCAGGGCTGATGGGCCAATTCTGTGGGCAGGTGGGCGAGTTCAGGCAGCCAGGCCTTAATGTGATCCGCTTCTGGATCGTACCGCATGCCCTGCATGCCCAAGCACAGGGTTTTCATAAGCTCATCCACTTTGAGTTCATTCCCCTCGGTGTACCCGGCAACTATGCATACATGCCGACTGAGAGTAAGCTGTGTACCATGCATGTTTGTCCAAACTATGGTGTTGTTCCCGATACCACTGGGATAAACACCCACACTTTTTCCCTTCACAAATGCAGAATCAGATGATGCGTACCCAATGACTCAGGATCAACACAAATGAAGCGCGCCCACGCACAAATACG
>KV908375.1:593026-608026 GCA_002005505.1 Botryococcus braunii
GGGTGGAGTTTTGGAATTGAAAGCTGAATTGTACAGAGCCCAGGAAGAAGCTCGAATGAATCCCCAGGCTCGGGGCCGGAAAAAAGGACGCGTAGAAATAAAGAGGAGTAATGCAGGAGTTCAGGAACGAGATAGAAAAGATCGTGCTGCCATCAAGGTAAGAGTGCTATTGCATTGCAGTTTTACCTGTTTTACTCACAAGGATTTGCCAATTTTGTGTGTTTTGTATCAACTCTGTTGTTATTCTAAATGATCTCCCAAATGGCTGCAGACAGATAAAGATAGATTGGCCGAAAGTGCAGCAGCTTTGAAAAGGAAGGCAGCAATGTATGAGCGACTTGCGGCAGGTGTGGAGGATGATGAAGACGAACAATACAATGTGGATTTTTTTGCAAAGTCGGGGACCCTAGAAGATGAGGCAGTGCGAATTGCTCAACTTGCTGCTGACAACCGCTCAGATTCGGCACTTGATACCTTTGCAGCGGCCATCTCTGCTGAGGGTGAGCATGTGATCCATGTTTGGAGTTCATATTTGGTGTACTCTTTGTAAAATGGGCAATCATTTTGGACAATGTTGTTGAAGGCGTTGAGTTGGGCTGTCGCCGCGAAGGGAACACAGTGGGGGTTCATGATGCCAGTATACCTGTGAAGATACTCCAGCAAGCGTGCCTTATACTCTGTCATTTTAAGGTTTGTGTGTTGGGGAGTTGGGAGTATTTGCTTCTGATAGCTTTTCTTTGCAGGAATGGTATCTGGAGACATGATACGAGAAAGGGAGCGGATATCATGGGAGGAGGATGAAAGGGAGAACATGGAAAGTGCGAAGGACAAGGAAATTGCCCGTGATGAAAGGTTGAAGGTACGTTTCAAGTTCTGAAGGTCACGTTCTTTGTGTTGGCTGCGTGGTTAATGGTCAATGTGAGTAAGAAGAGCCTAGGAATGTCCCTTGGCCTCTTGCTTTGAAGTGATGGGGATGTTAAGGTCGGGACAAGCTTTTGTGGCCTGCCTTGCGAGAAGCATGTTCCTTGCTTCTGGTATGGGGTTTTGGCGCAATTGGCTGAGTGATGGTTGCTGAAGACTTCGGAAGACAGGGATACTGCCTTTTTAACAAACACATAATGGTTGCTGAGGCAGACAGGTTAAGTTGTACTCGTCTGTGATTTCAAGGACAGTATGATGACAAACTCAGGGACCTGGAAATGATGTGACGCTATCAGGCATTGTCTTTAGTTTTTGTTTAGCATTGTCCAGTTTTTGTACAGGCAAATGTGCAGAAAGTAAGTAATTGGTTATGAGGCACATGGGAAGGAAACTCCGAGACAGTTGAGAGTACTGCAGGGCTTGATAGCCATTTACTGCAATCCCAATTTGTCATGCAGGTGCTCGAAAAGGTTGAGCGGGAAACCAAAGAAGGCCGACGTCGGGCTGAAAAGGAACGGCAGGAGAGGGATAAGGCAGTGCGGTTGAAGCGAGACCGATTGAGGGAAACCTTTCTTCGGCAGCAAGTAGCAGCCATACGGGCTTCAAAGTCCACTTTAAAGTGATATTCAGTCCTTTACTACGACCAAATCACTTTGGGGAGTCCTCATCGAGTGGGAGTCGTTGTGTGTGGTAGATGTAGTCCTGCCAACCCTTCAAAAAAGTCTTCTTTAGTGTCTAGTGACAATTGCTTTAGGGAGAGAGGGGGTGGTCAGGGGTTGCCAATGGCTTCACTGATGGGCTTAATGCTGGAAAACATTTTACCCTTTATGCTGTGAGAGTGCTGGGGGTTTTGTTTTGGTTAGGGCAGGAGGGTGTATGTAGTTGATGAAGATAGTGCACAATTAATGTCCAGCATATCTGGCATATATTCCTTGTGCTTGGTTCCTGTATGGTGTTCTTTGGCGTCAATCAAGGCTGCTACTTAGAAGGACAGGTGGGCTTGGCTTCAAGAAATGTATTTGGGTGACTAGCTGGTACTGGTCCGTGTCAGTCTACCTCAAAACTTACATTCGGCATATTCAATGTCTACTGGGCGACGTCCAGCTGCCAATCATTTGGTGCGACTTCAATTCGAGCGCCTAAGGATTTTTGGCAGACTTTGCCATACGGCATATAGAATTGTTGACCACATTGTTGTCCTTTGGTAAAAAATAGCCGCAGGAGGGCAGAGTCAGCATTGTAATCTGTATCAGCATGTCTATGTATGTACATAATTGGAGTGGCTCCAGGCATGGATGAAACGGCTGTACAGAAATCAGCGAGGTGTTATGTGCTTTATGTGTCTTACTATGTGTTTATGCATGTCGGCCAAAGTGGTGCACCACTTTGGCCGACATGGAAGTTGTGTACAGCTGACATGGAGCCTCGCTTCAGCTGACATTGAGATCTCCTCTGCAACATCAAGACGCAATCACTCTAAAAGGAATGCAGTTTCTAAACTACGGGTTTTTTTGAGTCCATCAAGATTGAGAACGATTATCATCATAGCAGGGGTTCTCCCTCCCTTCTAAAGCGTAAAAGTATTTTGTTCACAGCGGCCCTCTCTGCTAAAGACTTAGCTTAAAGGAGGACTTTGAACGGTACCAGTACTGTGGGTTTAGACAAACGGGTACTCTTGTGCCGATACGTATCTCAGTATACTCTTTTGTGCACACCGGCAACTCTGGTACTTTACACTGGTACAGGGATAATGCACTCTTCATACTTTCTTTGTGTTTTACAGCCCTCTTTTGATGACTTCAGTCTCCAGCCCGTGTTCACCCCCCCCCCCCCCCCCAACAACACGCACAAACAAGTAATAGCGAGGGACCGGCAGCGAGGGGGGGGGGGGGGGGGAGAAGGCAAACACCAAGAAGTCATGCAGTGTGAGGAGACTTACTTGGAAGAGGACTTGACCCCTGTTAACCGGGGACTCATAGCTTAAAACGTTTATATAACAATGGCAGCATCAAAGTTGCTTCCAGCAGGGTCTGCAGGTGGAAATTCGTCAAGGTTTGTAGCATCAGGAAACAGTGGACGTTAGAAAACCCCATCGGAGCTTGAGCTCAATATGAACAATCTAAAAATTTAAGTATGGCAAACCACGCATACTTGATTGTCCCTCCAGATATTGTCTGAGCATGTGCTCAGACATTCCGCTTAAAAGGCAGTTCCAAACTCCACGGCAGGTAGCAAAGCGCAGTGTCCCCCAGTCCACATCAGTCATCCAGAAAGGTCAATCCAATAAATGTGTAGAACGGAAACAAGCTAATGCGAGGCGATCCACAGAGACACGGTTCAGTAATATGGGGACGATATCACTAATGCCAGGTCTGTCCGCCTGAGTCCCAATATTGATCGTCTCGCCCAATGAATGGGTCCTCCCATAGCCTAAGCCTCCCTAAGCTTCCAGTCTTGTTTACGGCAGTTTGTCCCTCTTCCGGTCCTCAACACGCGTGCTACCAAGCTCTTCAATCAGAACGGGTCTTTGAGGAGGCGGGAAGAAGCCCCGTGCTAGCCCACGTGTTTGGCGCACGCAACCTGCAGGCTTCTCACTTCTAGAAGATTGCAACCCTGCCTTAACCGATTCCCCACTGGATCCACGAGGGTGCAACACGCACACCCCATGCTGCGGCACACTCTCACACGGAGCCCTGGTCACCATTTGCACTTCTCTTCCCACTTGGACAGTACCGCTGTGCGCCGACACTAAATGCCCTTGGTTGACAGTCGGAGCCCCTATGCCAGCAGATGGGGCAAGACCCATTGAAGCCCCCAGAGCTGCTCCACACGGCTTCTCCACATCTGCACCAAAGTTGGCCTTTGGCCCCGCAATTTCTGGCCAGATGGGGCATGCGTTCGGAATTGCTTGGGCATATGGATGCCTGCCGTTGCTGACAGGGCCTCTGCTTTCGCTCGACAGGTGCGGGCTACTGACACCTTTTATGGGAGGAGTTGAGCCTGAGTCCGCAAGCATTGCATTCCTGCTGGGTTTGCCATGTGGTTGGGACTTCACTTCAGACCCACTTCGATGGCAATCCTTCAATTCCGGAAGAATCAGGCAGGTCGGGCTGGCAGCATTTCTCAGCTTCTCATCAGTGAGGGACTTGTCCATTGGCATCATATTCCTATTGCCCGCCGCACCTTGACAGAGAGCCGACGCAGGCCCATCTCCGCTTCGGCCAGAACAGGGAATGCCAGGCTGTGGACGAAGGACCTCAAGACCCGAGCTGGTGCCATGAAAAACGGGATGATCTTGCAAGAAGGGGATTGCTGTAGACGCCTCAAGGCTCTGAGTTAGGGGTGCGGGTGCCCGCCCACCAGGAAAAGGTCTGGGGGGTCTGGGGGTGCTCACTGACTTCGGTTCCAAAGCAGACGGAGCTGCAATAAGCGAGTCTTGAATCTGTGATGGCGCCCCTTGGCAAGGTGGGAGGAATGGGGAGTGTGTGGAGAGAGGGGCAGACATGCGGTCCTGGTCTGAAGGGGCAGAGGCATGATTGAATCCCAGGCAGGCAATCTGGGACAGCAAAGCGGGGGAAACTTTCTCCAGGGCCGTTCCCTCTGCGGCCTTGCTCACTGCTAGGGCCTCTCGGCGCGCCTCCTTCTCTAAACTGTCACCTTTGGCGTTCCATTTCACGCCAGCGTCTGCAGCCACTTTGGAAATGAATCTCCTGCATGTTCACAGTACCCCGGGCGGGTGAGGGTTCTCGAGTCAAAAAGGCTGAAAATGATCAATGGGGCGAGAGGTAAATTCACAGTCGCGCATTGTATTCAACGCCGTAATGTTCTCCCTTTACAGACCACAACTCCTTGACAACGGTTGTAAAGTTTAAATCCGCCTATTGAAGGCGTCGCTCCTCCACATCAATGAGCATTCCTGAGTAGCATGTCCGCAGCACACCCTTGTGACCTCATGAGTGTGACCTTAACACCTTTTGCGTGGGTGCAATGGGGTCAACATAAAGGCCCCGGGGGCATGCAGATCCTGTCTCAAAATACTGAGACGTCAGAAAATGACATGGGGAGTCCCAAAACGGTATGGGGCGCAAGTGATATGGGGTGTCTCAAAATGGGGTTCAAATGATATGGGGAGTCCCTTCATTTTGAACGGACCCCACAAAGTTGCTGTTTTGGCTTGGCAGGTCCCAATAACTGTTGCGACTCGGCAAGCAAAAACACCGAAGCAAGCAGAGCAGTGTGGTTCTTTTGTACTTGCATCTTCTTTCCACTCGTTTAGACACTAGAGCCTGATGAGATGAGAAAATTCCTGTAAGCTGTGCACGACGCACTTCAGCAGCATTTAATAACAATGCAATAACAACGCCCAACCTTGCAATGGGCAGGATTTGTAATCATCACAGAAACGCATGTACACTGCCGGATCCCTCCTGTCCTACTCGTTCATGCAGCCAATATCTCCAAGCTGCTTCAATTACTGTTAACCAAATCTGACTGCACATCCAACACCCTGCCATGGTTAGCAGTTGTTGAGAATCTCCTGTCCAATACAGTGTGTGTTTTGAAGGAATCTAGGGCCCACACCAAAATCAAGTCGAAGACCTTTAACCATAAGTATCGGAAGAGGATGTGTGCCTGAAAAATTGCAATGAACTTGGAAGACAAGGATAAGGACTGCTAATTGCCAGCATGTGATATCAAACTTCCTGCAGGATGAAGTCCAACAGAAGCACAGTTTCTAGCATACTATGTGCCCTGGTTACTTCCTGCCAACCCTGTAAAAAGGAAAAAAAAAACAAAAGACGCTCTTTTGTGCACCCGAAACATTGAAACTTCTTATTTTCCTCGATTTGCAGGGACGGAAGTTGCTCAAGCTGGGAACTTTGACCACCAATCAAACCTAGTCACTTGCAAGTGCACACGCAAGAGACAAGAAATCGGTTGCGACAACTCATATAAGCTTTGACTACTGCTGCAACAAAGACGGGTATGTTAATTGTGCCCTTTTAACATGGTTTAGGGCCTCAGGACCCTTGCAATGGTATCGCATTGCCGCCCTTGCCAAAAACAAAAACACTTGGAGCAGACATAATTCTCAAAGCAGAGGGTAATAGCAAAGTAGTCAGCCCGAATCTTACTGGTAGTCCTCTGGGCGAGCGGCCAATTCATCAAGATGCTGCCACAAAGCCTGTGCCTGCGACGCAAAAGATGCAAGGCCCTCGTCCCCATTTGACTTCCCTGCTGTGAAGAGCCTCTCCATTGTTCCCCGTCCCCGTTGTTCCAACCTTGCCAAACCTGCAGATCCTTCCTGTTCAGCACATTACAGCAGTCAGCACCCCGCAGCGGCCAGCAACCCACAGCGCATCAGGGTCTCTACATCTAAATGTATCTGCATATACATTTCATACAAGTATAGACTATACCACACTGTGTTGTACAAAGTTCTCGATAGACCACACTACGTTACACGAAGTTTCTCTCTATCTCCCCCCTCTCCTCCCACTCCCTCCCTAATTCCCCCAACCCCCCCTCTGTCTCTCTCGCCCCCTGTCTCTTTCTCTCCCCCCTCACAACTCTCTTCCCCCTGTACCCCGCCCCTCTCTTCCTTCCCCCCTTCTCTTCCTCCCTGCCCCTCTCACCACCCCCCCCCCCCCAAGAAAAAGCTCTGACCCCCTTCTCCTAGCTCAAAATATGAATACAGCAAGCCGACTACCTTAAACTTCAGAGTGCCTACGCCATGTGTTGCTGTCCATAAGTGCCAAGCTTGCTGCCAGCACTGTGGCGCCCCACTGTGGGAGCCCTTCCACATCGTGTCTGCATTGTCAGGGTCATGGCCAAGGGCATGTCACTAAAACTTCCTCAAGGGCCCCATTTCCACGATGACCTGGTTCATGTTGATAGCAGAGGAGCCGTTGCTGTGCATACTTGAGGTTGCATAGTTTGGTATCCACTTGACACTGACAGGTTTCTTTCTTGCCACGGTATTCTGGATCTTCAAGCCTGCCTGAGCTCCAACAATGCTGGAACAGCTTCCCAACCTCCACTACATGACCAAGAGCTCTGGGCAAGCTCTGTCCAAAGCACTGCCATGCTCAAAGACCTCAGCGGAGAAACTTCTCTCAAGTGCCCACTTCTAAACCCCAACATCTCTGCCCCTTTCCGCTGCCCCATCTTTTAACGGGAGAGAGAGAGAGAGAGAGAGAGAGAGAGAGAGAGAGAGAGAGAGAGAGAGAGAGAGAGAGAGAGAGAGAGAGAGAGAGAGAGAGAGAGAGAGAGAGAGAAGGAGAGAGAGAGAGCGAGAGAGACAGAGAGAGAGAGACAGAGAGAGAGAGAGAGAGAGAGAGAGAGAGAGAGAGAGAGAGAGAGAGAGAGAGAGAGAGAGAGAGAGAGGGAGAGAGAGAATGCGTGTCTGAGGGAGAGTGTTGGGGCCTAAGTGACGGAGGAACTTCGTAACAGGGGCCAGGGACAAGTTGTTGCATGTAGACAAGCAAGACTCAGAACCCTCACCACGCCGGTTGCACAAAGACGCTCACTGTACAGAATCAATGAATATTTTATTCTTCTTTTGGGAGTCGCAGCTTAAGGTTCTTCTCCCTGGCTTGCCTCTCCAACTCTTCAAGCAACATACGCTTAAACTTCTCACGGTCTTCTCGACTTTGTTCAAGGCGCTCTGCTTCCAATCGTGTAACACTGCAGAACAGCTTCCCAGCTCAGTGCCATGGGTTGTCCAAAGGATACACGTATACTTCTTTGTGAGAATAGTACACCTCAAATCCCAGAAACGTGCCCACAGCCTGCCCTTCAGGAGGAAACACCTAATTGTTACCCTAGAAATTTACGGGTAAATAAGCATTGCAGTTTCTAAAATTTTAGAGTAACAAGCGTCCAGGCATACGTGTCATAGAAGCCAGTCTTTATCATGAATAACTCCATGGCCGCTCCAAGCTGCACAAAACTCCACATAACTCCTCAGACACGGCATCGACAGACTTATGTCACTATTTATCTTACTTTGAGCACACTTACCGTGAAACCTAGAGCCGCAACTTTCAGGTAGTAGTTCCATGGGTGTGACATGACAAAGCCTCTGCGCTGAACTCCTCAACCTCCGCCATGACACATTACTAATTAGCTCCAGCGTATGCAATGCCTAAATACATGATAAAACTCTGGGAAGAAATAACAAGACGCTGCACTCGACGGCCGAATGCGTGCGTTAAGAGCTAACCCAGATTGATCAAGTACGGGTGATCTAGGCGCGGGGCCTGCAGGTACCAAGGAAGGGTCTGGTACCGTACCAGACCCTTCAACATGCGCGGCCGCATGCGGGCCAAATCACAATCGATTTGTGAATCGGAGCGATGGCCGTGCTCCTAACCTTGTACATGACAGAGGAGTCCGATCGACACAGGAGAAATCATCGTTGATTTGCTTGTGGTTCTGATAGCTAGAAGTGAAACCTTCATTTACAAGCTACTGTGAACATGGCCATTTATCGCTGCTATCTTCCTTACCCTTCTTGTACAAGCGGTACCCTTATCGTGTAGACGCCACGCGTGACATCCTAGAAATGCACAGTCAGCGACTGACAAACCTGAATCCATAAGTATCGCAAGTCTTGTTAACGTTTCTAAGTCCTGTCGTGATGCCAATTCCCCCGTTAGTGTCTCCACGGAACTGGAGGCCGCCGCCTAGGCCTGATCAACCAATAGAAATCCCGATTTCTCAAGACGTGGGTCAAGGTCCAGCGCGAGTTGCAGCTCAAAATGTGAGGGCATGGAGTGTAGATGTGTCAAGCGTGGGGTCCTTCATAAATCGGGAACCCGTTTTTGAGAGCGAGCCGTCTAGCAGTGATACTGGAGACGACGTGGGGGTATTGTCAGAACCGCAACGCATTCCAGTCCGCGTGGCTTGGAGAGGTCTTACGTTGGTAAGGTCTAACGCCACTTCCAAGCTTGGTTGCCTTTTCATTTAAACCGCATGTCGTCGCAGATTTCGCTCATCAGACGTTTACAGGTGGCATCGCCCTGAGATTCGGCGAAGGATATGTAGTCTTACGGTATCACGGAGTATTTGTTTCTGTTTCTACGTTTCTGTGCTCCTTTTCGCATGCTTCTCACCTCTTATACTCGCACCATGCCCGACACTTCGGGCCCAAGTGGAACTTCAAGGTTAAGCGTTTTGCCAAAAGTGCATGCGAGGGAACTGCGGCATATTTTCTTTTCATATTTTGGCTATGATTTTAAGATTGTTCCGTTGAGGCAGGAAGCCAGAGAGGGCTGGCGTGGGCAAAAGAAGGTGATACTAAACCATGTCAGCGGATATGTCGAACCAAGGTACGCATCTTCATGGCTGGTGCACACCGAAGTAAGGTGGTCCTTACCATTGTTCTGAAGTGTTTGGACGGGGTGATCTGGTCATCATGGTGGAGTTTTAACCATCTGTCAAGCATCGTAGAAGCAGTAGAAGCAAGAGATTATGTTTCCGAAAAATCTGGCACGAACTTTGCTCACTTGCTCCCCATTTGCATGTTGTGGAGAGTTTCGGGTTTCATTAATCCTGAGCAGGGGTAGTCAACAGCTCAGCACCTACATGGGTTCATGGTTTTCCAGTGTGTGTGAACTCGTGAGATCAGTGAAAGCATTTTGGTATCCGCCACAGTACTGGCCAGTTTTTGCATGTGCGTGCCTGCAAGGACACAAGCACGAGTGCATGCTGCAAACCAGTTTTTTTGGGGGGGGGGGGGGGTGGGCAGCGTTTCGCTATATGTGCACGTCTGTGTTAGCAGAAACACGGTAACTGCGCGCACGCGCGCGCGCGTGTGTGTGTGTGTGTGTGTGTGTGTGTGTGTGTGTGTGTGTGTGTGTGTGTGTGTGTGTGTGTGTGTGTGTGTGTGTGTGTGTGTGTGTGTGTGTGTGTGTGTGTGTGTGTGTGTGTGTGTGGGTGGGTGTGGGGGTGTGTGTGTGTGTGTGTGTGTGTGTGTGTGTCTGTGTGTGTGTGTGTGTGTGTGTGTCTGTGTGTGTGTGTGTGTGTGTGTGGGTGTGGGCGGGCGGGCGTGCGTGCGCGCGTGCTTGTGTACACACGTGTACACATGTGCGTGGCTGCGCGTGCGCACGTGCATGCGTGCGTGCGCACGTGCATGCGTGCATGCGTGTGTGCGCATCTGCAAGTGAGTGTGCGTGCGTGTGTGTGTGTGTGTGTGTGTGTGTGTGTGTGTGTGTGTGTGTGTGTGTGTGTGTGTGTGTGTGTGTGCGCGTGCGTGTGTGCGCGCGCGCGCGTGCTTTTGTGTGCCTGCATGCGTGTGCGTGCGCGTATGGGTGTGTGGGTTGGGGGGGGGGGGGGCGGGTTGTAGGTGGTCAATCCGCTTTGTAATCTGCGGACCTGAATTTGGCATAGCTCTCCTGACTGTAAGGCCAAATGGTCGTAGGACGGTGTTGGCCGTGGTGGGACCAGCATCGGCCGGCAAAACAGCTTTAATGGCAGTTCTGGCAGGAATGGTCCGGCCGCATGCAAAGGTGACTGACGGACAACTCCTTGTCAATGGCCGGCGACCTGAGAACAGCCTCATTTGGCCGACTGTCTTCTGTTACTACCACGAGGTCCTGTCTCACGTAACAGTGGAGCAGTCCCTTATATACACAGGTGTGAAGGGATGCTGGACATCTCGTGGCTGTTGACATTAAGGACACAAGACTGGCTGTAGTATTGGTACGAGTCTTTATACTGCGCAGTAGTGCACATGGGGGAGAGCACATGTATGGCTGATTGCCGCGTATGTAGACTTTTGAGATCACTGATAATTGATTAATTTTTTAATAATTAAAAAATTGGGAATATTCCCAGTTTTGAGTCAAGATACAACAGCTACGCAGGGGTGCTGTAGATGAGGTAAAGAGGTTGTTTAGGAAAGCTTCAGTACATCTGCATCTAGTGGCGGTAGTCCTTGAGGCTTTCTACTTGTTTTTCCAATGCTTCACTACCCGCTCTTCACAGAGCGGGAATATCAGCTTCTAGCAAGGAGTATCAGTTTTCGGCATTTACGCTGTGCTGCAATCAGTTCAGTGTGTGATCTGTAGGATTGTGTGCACACTGTACTTTGAAATTCGATGTACCAGCAATCTTAACAACATTGTTCACTTGTTTCTGAGCTGCAGCTGAGGTTGTGGAAAGATACTACTTCTCTAGGCGTTTGCAATACTACGCTAATGGATTTATTGTCGTAGTGTTATCTGATATCCTCGCAACATGGCAATATCTGTACAGACACATGTGTCTTGTATTGTTTTGCCTGGGGATCTTAAACAGTTATGGCTTTTAGCATTTTTGTGCCGCGTAGTATTGTTAATCGCAGGTTCAAGAGCATTTCACAAAACGAGCATCATGCAATTGCACAGAAGGAAACGGCTGACTGCTTCTCTCTGTTTAACGGTCATACTTTTTGTATACACCTTCTGGTACGTACCTTCTGGTGTAAATTTACATTATGGGGAGGATGTATCGATTACTGGGGCCTGGGTGCAGCTTTGCTCAAGCGAAAGACCTCCAAGCGGGAGGAGGTGCGGGAGGAAGTGCTGATCCTGGCTCGACAGCTAGGGCTTGGACGTCACCTTAATCGGTTAACAAGTAGGGCCCCCGTAGCAGTCCTGCAAGACCTTTTGTGCTTTGTGGGTCCCAAAAGAACAATTCAACTGCAGTCATTACTGCCGATGCAGCTCGCTGAAAGCAGTGACAGGGGAAGTGCTGAATAACCGATAAGTGTCCATCGCAATGGACAGACCCCCTAGGACGGCTTGGGCATATATAGTTCCGAAGTGCATTGTATATATGTATTGTTGTACGTACCGTTGTAGTCCAGCGTAGCCAAATTACCTGTTTTTACCCATGATTTGGTAATCTTGATGTTGCAGGCCTGGGTGTACCGCAGGTATGCGAACCCCCCCCCCCCCCTTGGCCCCTTCCGTGGGATGGTGGGGAAGAAGCATTACATCTACATCCAGCTCATGCATGTGGGTGAAGGGTTGGGGAACAGTACTAGTGTTCGACACCAATATGTATACCCCTTATAAGACTTTGTTAATTAGCGGTGTCGTCATAATATTAATGCATCTTGTGACAGCGTTGATCAACGTGCTGCAGGGCATTAATGCATCTTGTGACAGCGTTGATCAACGTGCTGCAGGGCGGGGAATATGGATTCTCTTATCTAATTTGACAAGTTGACCAAGGCTTTGTTCAAATGAACATGGCTGGGAATGTGAGCGTTGCTTGTCTGCAGAGGCTT
The DNA here is from genome assembly GCA_002005505.1 of Botryococcus braunii. NCBI lineage: Eukaryota > Viridiplantae > Chlorophyta > Trebouxiophyceae > Botryococcus > Botryococcus braunii. Next base: position 605,226 of record KV908375.1, read on the forward strand.
TACTAAACATTCAAAAAGAGGGGCCTGGTGAGGCCTGCTGTACAGCCGGTTTCACCGATCCATCTAGTGCTTTGCATGTCTGTGCAGGACGTACCTATCATCGTTGCGAGCTTGTCTAAAGATGTACGTATATGCATGTAAATATGTGGACTAAACGAAATCTTTGCTTCACAGGGGTGCACCCCACGTGCATGCTTATGTGTGCCAGAATTCGATTTAAGGGAATGACGTGATCATGCAGACACGCTGACTTTGGGGCAAGTGCGGCGGCTGGTGGTTGCCACGCAGCTGATTTGTTGCTCTCCCCTTCTAGTTCTGCATGACGTCCTAGAAGGAATACCTGAAGCCGACTGCCTTGCTATCATGAGGGCCATTCACCAACATGCCATGTATGCTGCTCATAAACAGCTCGTACTAGTTCCACATTTTTGTGTCGGTATTCATTCCTCTTTGCCTGGCTTACCCCATATGGGGTAAGCCATGGGGATCGCCCTCGTCTCCCTCCTCTCCGTTAAGCACGCTGATGCAACAGAGTTTAATGCAATTTATGACTGACAAGGCCGTTGTCTTAGCTGACGTCTTAATCCTTTCATTTGCTGTGCTAACCAGCATCAACATGCATCAACAGATTGCATAACTTGCACTGTAAGATAGTTCTGCGTAGAATTATGCTTAGAAGTAATCATGTCCATCCTGTCCTGTCCTGTCTATCTTTCTGAAGCCTTAAAATAACCAGCATCCCCTCTCCTTTCTGGTTACGCCACAGAGGCCTGCTTACCGAACTGTGAGTGTCTTATCACCATGTTGGGAAGGGGTTACGGAGAAGCAGACATGTATATGGATGATTAACAGCGGAGCGGAAGCAAGTTATTCATATAATTCTCTTTGCTTCGCTTTCCATTTGTGTAATACTCTTTGCTTTTATTTGGGTAATTAGGGAAACGGTTTTTGTGATAGGGTTAGTTAAGGATAGGGGGTTTTTGGTGATAAGTTAATATCGCCGGACTATGTCCCACATTTTGGACGTAGATACGGATATTGTTTAACGTATACACAGGAGTATTCATGTAGCTGTGATTCTGCAGGGCTGGATGCACGGCAGTGGTGCAATGCCAACAGCCAACTACAGATGTATGCAGCTTTTTCACGAGGGTGTACGTTCTGTACAAAGGCGAGGTAGTCTACTTTGGCGATGCCGGCAGTGAGGCCGCCAGACTTTTATCCTCGGCTGGACTCCCTTGTCCTGCTTTGTACAGTCCAGTTGAGCAGTTCATGCGCCTTATCGACCCCTCCTTTGAGGTATTGGCATCCGCATTAACTGGTCTTGAACATCATGTGTATCTATGTCCTGTGGATGGGGCAGCTGGGGCATGCTTCTTTGTAAATTTGCTTCACTGTTTGTGTGTGAGGGCTTATGTATGTGTTTCTAATCATTCATGCACACCGGCCAGAAGTGCACTTCTGTTTTCATTTGAGCTGTATGTGCTTTGACTGGATTTGTGGCGCATTTGAGGAGGATGTCTCGTCCGTCACACCCGTATCTGTTCAAGGCATGCCGATTCAAAAATGTGGCCATAGGGTTCTAGAACCTTACATTTTGTGGAGACGGGGGCTGCCCTTAAACCCTCCCCCCCCCCCCCCGGCACACACACACACACACACACACACATTCACACACACACACACACACGCACACACACACACACACACACACACACACACACACACACACACACACCACACACACACACACACACACACACACACACACAGAGAGAGAGAGAGAGAGAGAGAGAGAGAGAGAGAGAGAGAGAGAGAGAGAGAGAGAGAGAGAGAGAGAGAGAGAGAGAGAGAGAGAGAGAGAGAGAGAGAGAGACTCGCGCGCGCACTCACACGTGCACATGTGCACGCGCCTGCATGACCGACACTGTGCGTGCGTGTGTGTGGGGGGGGGGGTGTGGCTGGAGGCAGATGGGGGGCGTGGGTGAAGCGGGGGGAAAGGAAAGGGGGCGTAGTGAAGCGGGGAGGTGAGGGGGTGGGGCTGGTACGAAGGAGGGGTAATAGGTGGATGGCTTTGGAAGGGGAGGGGCTGAGTGGGTGCATGTGTGTGTGTGTGTGTGTGTGTGTGTGTGTGTGTGTGTGTGTGTGTGTGTGTGTGTGTGTGTGTGTGTCTGTGTGTCTGTGTCTGTGTCTGTGTCTGTGTCTGTGTCTGTTTGGGGGGGGGGGTTGGGGGCTTGGTCCGTGCGTACGTGCCCCATGGGTTGTGAGGGTGCACGTCTGCACGAGTGTGTCCATGCACGATCGCGTATGCTTGTGCATGCGCTCGTAAAAGTGTCCTTGGTGGAATGATGAAGTAATTACGCGCCATATCGCGCTGACGTAGGCTAGCCAACCCCACATTTTGCACAAGCATATGCGTGTGCAGCCTCCCTCACGTGTGTCTCTTTAAAAAAGCACATTTTCTCCACATAAATATGTGTTTGTCAGTGGGTTTGTTGTTGATTGCAAGAAGTCAGGGGGCTAATAGTTTTATATGCAGACGTGGGGGCATGACTGGCCAGGTGTACCTGCAAGTAGCACAGGATCTGGAAGAAGCTTCCGGGGACAATTCCAACAGTGAGGCCTCCGGACAGTCGTTTTCGTCCATGATGGTGGGAGTCCTGAAGGACACCTATGCCAAAAGCGAAACTGCTCGGTGCGCTACAGACCGTCTAGAGCAACATCTGCAACTGCAGCCACACGTGGCGCATGCTGTGGTTCCCAAGACCCCGCCCACCCCACTCCCCGTCTCTTATCAGGCT
>KV908375.1:613026-625526 GCA_002005505.1 Botryococcus braunii
AATTTGCATAGTGCAGCTGCATTAAATTCTCTTTGAGTATTAATACTCAAGTGCCTTTAACGAGCTTCTAGTCAATCACCTCCCTAGATCTGCAGGTTACTTTTAGCGCAGAAGGGCCCAGAGCCTCAGGCGCATGAATGTTTGGCATCATGAGACGCGTTGCAGTACTGGGTCGTAATATTAGTCGTCATCCCCTTTCAAAGTTTCCAATGGGTTGTTGGGGCAATAACACGAATAATTTAACGTTCCCGGTGCCATGGCCATGTAAAAGCCCGCACCATGATTGTGTTCCATCAGACTGGATGTGTTCTATTTGGAGGGGTGTACAACATATGTATAACATTATTTGGGTGATGTTGATAAACGTTAACGCTTGATTTTGATGTTGATGATGTTTGATGTTGAATTTTGTTGATGTTGATAAAAGCCAAATTAGGGTCTACTGGGGTATTTTAAATAAATAAATATATTTCCCACCGGCTGGGGCTAGTGGGCTAGGCTTGTGTGGTGCAAATTATAAAATTCATTCGGGCTTGTACAAACCCAAACACGTTCCATTGTTGGTATCCTGATTTGCCTTGTAATTGACTGGTTGCATTAGAGGTCGAAGTGGTCAGACTCACATGCATGGTTGACGGTTAACATGGTAACATATATATGTTACCACATATACAAACCACATATATGTGGTTAACGGTTTCTTTGGGACGGATTCCTCACAGGCAGCGGCTGGGGCTACTTAATAGTCAACGTCCTTCTCGTCCAACTTTGCGCGGATGCGATGGTCCTGTTTTTGGCGGCCACCTATTTGCCTGCGGCCATGCAAGTGACCGGTAACCCCACTATGTACATGGCAGAGTAATTGGGTACGCAGGCCTTGCAGGATTTGCATGGTTTGTTCCTGAGCCGGATTGTGTGCATGTCCAGATCTCCCAGAAGCCTGATGGTTCAAATCTAGGTGCTCATGAGTGCTCATCTTGAGAAAAGCTTTCGGGACTCCCCTTTCCTGCAGGTTCAAGCTTTTAACAGGTGGTCATAGAACGGGGAGTCGCGGGATAGATCTTACGGGACCGGAGGGTACGTAGAGTACAGGAGTGCTTGAAATTTTAAGAGGCCTCCCGCCCCCATCTTCCTTTTCCTAAGCGCGAGAGCGTTATGGCCATGGGTCGGAATCTATGATATCACTGCATGCAGTAGGCCTACTGCATGCAGAATATACTACCCTATGGTATACCACAGCATATTTAGGACGCAGTGTTTTCGAGGCACATATTTACATGGGAAGATTTTCATTTAGCATGTCGAAGTTCCTTTAGGACGCAGTGTTTTCGAGGCACATATGCATATGTACATGCATGGGAAGGTTATGGGAAGTTTTTCATTTAGCACGTCGAAGTTCCAACGTATTCGTATGTGTGATGCCATGCATTTCTCGCGTTTTTGGTATTTGTAAGGTGGACTTGTTAATCTCAAATGGCCAAAGATCTAGATCTGAATCGATCAATCGCTTCAGAATGCAGACGTCTCGAGCCAGATCCAGCTCTGCCCTGCTAGAGACTGATGGAATGATGTGACTATTGCATACGTGTTCACATGTGTACAGTATTACCCATGATGTCATGGAATATGCTTTTATAGGGAGCATATTTCATGAAATCACGGGTAATACCATAGACATGCCCATATGGACATGGCAGGCTGTCTCTCCACGTGGCATAAGGGGCTTAAAAAGGCGGTACAATTGTTTGGACGGTAGAACACTTGTTGCGAGCACATTCAAAGTGCGCGTTGATCTCAGCAATGCGGTGATTGTAAAATCGCTAGTCTAGTCTACAGAATAGCCAGCCCTCTTATTGAGATTTTCTTTCTTGAGGTTTGCTTGCTGAAGTCTGTGTCAGCAACGATATTAACTCGGGCGGGTGGGGTGGTACAGTTGGCCTGGTGCTGTTCCTCCTGCAAATTCTTGCATGTGGTTTCTTCCCAGGCTCAGGCCGTGGTATCCAGCTTGTATTCGGCACTGTGTCATTCCCTGCCTGGTCATACCGAGGCCTTGTTCGCAGCGAATTCCAGGGCTCCGGTTCATGGTCTTGCCCGGGCTTAGGGGCTCTAGCGAACGTCGAGGTAAGCAATTTCACAAGTCATCAATGATAGAAGTGTGCAGAGGTTAAGGGCCTGCCTGTTGATTGACACTATAGTCAGAAAGCTAAATATCAATGATAAAGGAAGTTAAGACATATGTTTGTAATTGTAGGTAAATGCATTCAATTAATGGAAATATATGTTATCCTAATAATGGAGACATGCATGCACGTGCACGGTGTGAAGCTATTAACAAGAATAGCGTTTTTGAAAGCTTCTCCCCTCTATGTTCTCGTACTTGATTACATATGGCTAATTGTGTGAGTTCAATAGTGAGTATCCGCTTCTAGTTATTCTGGTCATCGACTGAGATGTCTGGCACAGTCCTCAGTGCACAGACTCTCTGCCACAATTCTAATAGAAATAGTGAAACTACCTTTCTACAAGCGAATCTACAGCCGACGACGACAACCTAGCTTTGAAGCTTCTATGGCTATGTAGACGACGAAAATTAATTATTTAATTTTGCAGAGCATCTGTGTGACAGTTTCAGAAATTAACATGGTTTGGGTCTTCTACCTGTGGCCGGGCCCATGGGGTGTTCAGATCTTTAAGGGTTTTGACCTCCAGGTATCTCGAAAACCCATGCGTCTGGCCTGTGCTAGTCTCTGGGAAAAGCGGGCCATGTGGCCGGCTACGGGCCATATGGCCGGGTATACCCCGGCCATATATTTGATGATCCGGAATGTATCTGTGATGTCCGCAAGGTCGTTGTGGGGAATCATGTACATGTTCATGTTGTGTCTGCAAGATTGTTTTTAACCATCGATCATGTGCATGTCATGACCATGTAATGTAATTCAGTGTACATGTCATTTACACATGTGCCCATATGGTAAGGATAGCATGCATGCTACCGCGGTAAGGGTATTTAGAATAAAAAGTGATGCCTATCCTAACTGCACACCATAAATCTGGCATGCGGGGTCGCGGAATCTAGGGGCCAGAAACAAAAGATGAAAGTGAAAAACTCTATTGAACGTGGTCAAAAACGACGCGGTGCGAGGCACGAAAGGAAAGGGAGGGGGAGAAAAAATGTGGGACAGAATGGCGGGGGGCGGGGAGGGAGGCTTTAAAGAAGAAGAGGGGGGAAGAAGAGAGAGAGGGGGAAAAGAGGGGAGAGGGTGGAAGAGGGGAAGGGGGAGAGGGGGGAAGAGGGAGTGCGCGCGCGCGCGCGCGCGCGAGAGAGAGAGAGAGAGAGAGAGAGAGAGAGAGAGAGAGAGAGAGAGAGAGAGAGAGAGAGAGAGAGAGAGAGAGAGAGAGAGAGAGAGAGAGAGAGAGAGAGAGAGAGGGAGAGGGGAGGGGGAGGGAGGGAGGGGGGGGGGGAGGAGGGAGGGGAGGGGGGGAGAACGAGCGAGAGGGAGGGTTGGGACGAGAGGGGGAGGAAGTGATCATCAGGAGAGAGAGGGGAGAGGGAGAGGGAGGGACGGAGAGGGAGGGAGGGAGGGGGGGAAGGGGGGCCCTCCCTCCCCCCTCTTGCGCTCTCTCTCTCTCTCTCTCTCTCTCTCTCTCTCTCTCTCTCTCTCTCTCTCTCTCTCTCTCTCTCTCTCTCTCTCTCTCTCTCTCTCTCTCTCTCTCTCTCTCTCTCTCTCTCTCTCTCTCTCTCTCTCTCTCTCTCTCTCTCTCCCCCTCCCTCCCCTTGGGGAGGGAAGGGGAGGGGGAGAGAGGCAGGGAGGGAGGGGGGCCTCCCTCCTCCCCCGAGGGGAGAGGGAGAGAGAGGACGGAGGGGGGAAGGGGAGGGGGGAAGGGGGGAGGGGGGAGGGGGAGGGGGGGAAGGGGAGGGAGGGGGGGGAAGGGGGAGGAGGCGAGAGGGAAGGCGAGAGGGGAGGGTGGGGGAGAGGGGGGGCGAGAGAAAGAGGGAGAGAGGGAGGGGGGGGGGGGGAGGTGGGGGGGGGGGGGGGGGGGGGGAGAGAGAGTACCGTCAGCTCCATATGGCATAATGCATTAGCTTTTTTATGGTCGGCCATGGCCAGCTCAAGATAATGGATTTTTATCTGGCCCGCTGAACGCCCTGCAGGCCTTTAACAGCTGTTAGCTGGAGCCTTCAACAAAGTTTGCCGAGTATTTCGCCGATTGGCCATCAGTCATTTCTCGGGAACTGCTATATACATATATGACGATTATGTTATGATCAAGTCCAGGATGGAATTCGCTAAGACCGGATGTGAAACGAGTGGTCAGGCACTTCCATTCGCATGCTCGGGATGTTGCCTCCTTGTTTGCTTGAATGGGCAGTGATGGAGAGATCTGCACTTTACAATTTGGGCCCTGGCAAAGACGCGGGCTATATGGTCTGGTGTTCAAGGAAGAAGGTTTTAAGGACTGGCGCTGCTTGAGATCAACAACGTTTTGAGATGTTCCGTGTGGCGCAGGGGGATTGCAGGGTCAATGGGGTTCAGGCATGGCAGATTTTGAGCTACCACCAAGGCGTCCAGCCCGGCAGTAGATGGGATGCTGTATACATTCTTCTTGGTTTGTACGGCTTCTGGATGCTAGCTTTTACAGGAGCACTTGCTGGATTAGTCATGTTAAGACCTGGTCGTTACCGATGATCGTGCTGCATGTGCGCTCCGATGTACATGCATGTGTGCCATACATGCATATGAGCGAATGCTCCCTTCCCCTCTGTCATAAACTAATGCGTCGCACATATGACAGAGGGGGCGCCTTCCGGAGGGGGAGCATTGTAGAGGGAATTCCCTACTTTCGAAAGGGACGGAGAGAGGGAACGGAAGGGAAGTCAGTGGCAATTTGTACCCTATTTCAATGATCGCATTTGATTTCATCGGTCTGGATTGACTGGGGAAAGAGGTGATCCTCGGGTCCCCCCCCCCCCCTCACACACCTTTTTTGGGTGGGGGGGGGGGGGATCCCCGGGTTTTCCCTTTTGGAAGGGAGGGGAAGAGGGAGATGGAGATGGAGAGGGAGGGTGGGAGGGAGGGAGGGAGGGAGAGAGAGAGAGAGAGAGAGAGAGAGAGAGAGAGAGAGAGAGAGAGAGAGAGAGAGAGAGAGAGAGAGAGAGAGAGAGAGAGAGAGAGAGAGAGAGAGAGAGAGAGAGAGAGAACACGCGCGCGCGTGTGTGCGTGTGCGTGCGTGCGTGCGTGCGTGTGTGTGTGTGTGTGTGTGTGTGTGTGTGTGTGTGTGTGTGTGTGTGTGTGTGTGTGTGTGTGTGTTGCGGTGCATGCGTGTGTATATGTATACACTCCGTGGGTGGGTTTACCAGTAGAGCCAGCACGGGAATGGCCTCATTGCGCAAGTCTTGAACGATAAATATGTAGCGATACATATATATGGAGCAGACTGGCAGCCCAGGATATTTTCAACTGTTCAAATGGACATTTGGACAACAAGATGCTGATGGTTGACGTGCAGGTGTCTTATGTGCGTGCATAGAACTAGCATGCACAGTAAGCAGGGTTTTTATCTCGGTATCATGATTTGATGTATGTAAAATAAGCATGTACATGCCATGTTATTATTCATGTCATTCATCGCAATGGAACGTAAAAATGACATGTTTTCCAACAATGACAGTCCTTGCGGTGCAAGTAGCAAGCCAGACAGTTTCTTTGACAGTTTTCAAATACCATGCACCTTTTATGGTTGATCAGCTGCAACACTGTTTTCTTGTAAACAAATCATTATCCTCCTGATCCTCCTCTTTACCAATAAGCACCTCAGCAAACCATTACGTAAAGTCTTAAGCTGCTACAGTTCTGCAGATACCATCATCAAGTCATAAACAGTAGCAATGACTATTGGCAGCTAAATGGTTAGCTGAGCTGAACCCAATGCTAATGGCCTAATGGGACAATCTGTTAAAAGTCTTCTGTTAAAAACCATCAATGGTTCTACACTTACCATCTGTACACGTGTGCAAAAATGTAATGTAAACTCCTGCCATACAGGATACCGTGGAACCTTTATAGTATACCTAAAAAAGTTGACCCCTGACCATGCGAAAACATCAAAAGGTCTTCCGTGCTTGGCCAGAATACACTCAGTTGTTCACGAACGTGTAATGTACTCTAGTACTCATGATCAGCAGCGGCCCCTTTAATGTAAAGTCTGTGACAACAATTAGACCTGTCTGTAGAATCTTGCCAGCGCTGTTGGGATACAGTGAACTACGTCAATATACCCCAGTACGTACTGATATTGAACTGCAGTGTGAATATGTTCAGCTGAACATAGCGGCAACCAGGGGGGGTGCAGATTTGGAGCTGCACTCTTTAAGTGCCGCCAGACGCTTCTTAGCATAACCAATACAGTGGCGCCATACAGCCTGCATCAAAGCCTCAGCGATGTGCGACGGCAATGCGCTCAGTTGCTCACAGTCATCAATCCTGTGCAGCACACGAAATTTACGACAATGCCAGACCACGCTTTTCGCAGGATCACTTTTTATGATTCACTCACGCAAGAAGTTAAGGTCTGCAGGGGCATTGTGCAAGTGAGTCTAGTGAAAATATTGGATGACAATAACAGAAAATCATGAAAGGCGTTCTAAGAAATAGCTCTGCAGGGATGCTTCTACCACAATCATCCTTTTTAAGCCTAATGACCTGCACCAACCTTAGAATCACTGAAGCAAGAGCGCCAAACTCTATACATTTATAAATATAACAAGTTGACGAGGAAATACCATGGCTGAAAACCCTAGCAATTAGGAAGAAGGTGGAGGACCCATCTCGGACGGCAATGATCACCAAGGCAAGTTTTTTTTAGATTATTAACACATTTCGACCATTGGTTAATTTTTGCATACCCACATTCTGCAAGCTCAACAAAATTGAACACCAACACTGCCACGCAAATTTGAAAGACTACCGCAACACAATTGACTGTAACACAAACGTCAAATGTCACTCACTTGTGGTCGGCTTTGCCGCAGAGACGACAAGTGTGCTCATCAAGTATATCCATAATTTTCCGAGCATCTAGATCTCTTTCAGCCATTTCCAAGTTTCTCTTCCATTTATGAGGTAGATTCTCCAAGTTAGGACATTGTCCAACCCTGCAGGCAGCTGAAAAGGGCATGTCAACCGCTGCTCATGTTGCTTCGATTCGTCCCCACTTGCCCAGAGCTTCTTTCTCTCTACCCATTTCTCCTTCAGCTTCATAGTGTAGCCTTACCTGCCCCCCTCCTCCCTTTCCCCCCGCCCAACATTGCATCTTCATCAGCCTGACAGTGCACCAGCCCCCGAAAACCAAACGCATGGGCTGGCGAGCGTGATTGCACATGTACGCGCTAGAGGGATGCGGAGGAAAGGGGGGGGGGGAGGGTGGGGGAGAAACGGGGGGGGGGAGGAGCTTGACACAGGCACCACAAGGAAATTGATGATTTGCATAACGAAAAGGAACTGAGCTTAATTGATGGGCATGCCCCACTGTTCTTAAGGATAATTATAAAGGCACTAAAAATGCAAGTGTTGAAGCTGACCCACATACAATTATCCTGAAGTCCTACACCATTGTTGCTATGCCTATTCACGTTGTGCAATACCCTAACAAGCTCCAAATAATACACAAATAACCCCTTAAATGAAGGGACATCGTTTATTTAGCCTTATATTACCTGTGCGATGTCTCATGACAGACAATACATTCTGCAGAAGCCTGCTCATAAATCTGGAGGATTCTGAATGCGCGGTCATTGAGCCGTTGACTATAAAGTTTTTGCACTTCCAGGAACAGCCCCTTTGGCAAATCCTCTGCCATTGTCGCACAACCCTCACACCTGCAGCAACGCAACAACATAGAGCTGCTACTGACTGGCTTTGCAGTCTATTCCAACAGAAGGGGCATGTATAAAAAGCAGTTGAGACATAAGATACAACATCTATTGATCAAGCCTGAAGATAGGAAGTTACTAAAAGTGCTGCTCCGCACTATTCCAACTTCAGCCAATCCATTCCCCTTCCCATCCTTTCGAGACACCTGCTAGTACTCTTCCGCAAAACCCCATTGCATGTACATACGATCATGATGTCATGCCTAATGAAGTTCTGAACTAGAAGTCATCCATGAACATTTTAGAACAAACACAACGCCGACATGCCGACTAAGGACCTGCATGATCCAAAACAATCAGAAGTGACGAGTTCCTTTCCAAGATTCATTGATTCAAAAGTTCTTGACTAGAAGCATATGTGCATGTCATGAACTCCTTCGCTCTACCAGAGTTCCTTGCTCCGGGGACCGGCGCAAGCTGAATGTCGAACGCCATTCCTTCACAAACTCGGATCGCAAACCCCATGCTATTGAGATGTCCCAACAGCTTTCCCCTCTTCAGGTGTGCCAGAAAAAGACTGGCAGAAGGAAAGGAATAGTGATGAACATTGAAGATAGTTAGGAACTTTGACCATGGTCACATATCAGCTTGCCAGCTTAGGGTAATGTTTGATTGACATGAGGGTTCCATATAGAATAAGAACCCTGAACTTGTCCACTATGTATATATATGTAAAACAACAGCAACAGCAGGATACATGGCTGAACGTGTCAAACCTCTTTAATGACAGCTGCCCAAGCCCTTCTGAAACCTCAGAAGAACTACTAAGCAGAGAGGGATTACCCGTGTGTGTAGCTATCACAATAGCCACAATATAAATTGTTGATAATGGTCAAAAGACGAAAGGGCTGCATTAAGTCCCATGCTTCTCTCATCTCCCTGCGATCTTTTGGTCTGGCAGCTTGTAGGTCTGGGCAATTAAAAATTCTGCACCCATTGAAATTCGTTATACAACAGCACAGCAACTCGGAGTCTCCTAGACTAGAAGGTGTCCGTTTCGTGGCTTGGAGGCAACTGATGGTTCCTGAACGAAGCTAACAAGGCTACCCTGTGGGTTAGAATATCTTGATTCACCACGCTTCACCACAAAGGGTGACATATGTCTGGAAGGAGATTACCAGCTCACACTTGACCTTGATGAGGATAGCACACAATATCACAGCCTAACAGTTCACAGGCCGTTATCTCCTCACCTAAACCCTTTATGAGGCACAATCGGGAGAAGCCGTGTGGATCCAAACATCGATGCACTAAAATGACTAAGCAACGGACTGGCCAAACATCACCACGTTAGAAGGGAACTGCCAAAATACAACCCACGACCTGCTAAATTCTGACATGTTCAACGCGCATTTAAACTACCAAACGGTTCTGACGTCGATGGTTGTTGCAGTTACATTGTAAAACAAAGTTTTGGTTCGTACAAATAAATATTCAAAAAATTACTAGAAATGTGTAGAGAATAGCATAACTACTGTTGGTAGAGGAAACCACTGAACCTGTGAAAGGACAAGAAACGGGCAAGAGAACTTAACACCTGCCGTGACTGAAAAAAAAAAAAAAAAAAAAAAAAAAAAAACGAGGAGGGGGGGGGAGGGAAGAGAAACACTTCTTTACTTGCAGTGGCTAGGAACAAATTACAGCAATGCCAAGCACAATGTGCTCCATTGCTGAATTTAAGGTATATCACACCTGTGAGAAGTCTGCTTACAGATGCCACATTTCTCCATGTTGATCACAGTGGCAATTATGTCAGCCTCATCAGGCTCACCACGTTGATAACAAAAGATAGCCGCCCGTCCATAATCTAACAGCTCAGCCATATGAAAGTCGGGGCATTTGTCAAGAGAATGAGCAACCGAATGACAGTGTGGACAGGGCCACCATGACTCAATGATCATCTTCATTTTCTCCTCACATCCTTGCCTACAACCAACGTCGTCAATCAATGCTCTGTCACAATTCATGTGGCTCAAAACGCTTAACGAATGAGGCAATGCCAGCGGCCCGCACACATTTTATAGAGATGGAAGCCTTCTGGTTCATAATGACTTTTACTTGTGTACACTCATCAGCTAACGTCATCAAGAGTCTTGAATAGCAGGAAAAGTGAACAACTTTGACCCTGTCTGATGGGATCACCAAACATGATCATGCATTATGTGCCTGACAAGTGGAGACCAGATCCTATCTGTAGTCAAGCAAATCCATGGAGTTACTCGCATTAACCATGGATGAAGGATATACCTGCACCAAGCAACGAACTCCCACAAGTATCTTCTAGGCAGGTGTGCCACCAGTGGACAGGACTCCATACGATGACCGTGCTTGTGGCAAACAAAGCATGGACCAAAGTAATTGACATGGCGAGTAGATCTGTCTGCGTCATCCCGCCGAGCATCGGGAAGGTCGCCAGAACTGTCCTTTGACATTGGAATAACAGCAACCAGCGCGTCCTTGTTCTCCCCAACAGGACCATCCACCAGGTCACCTAGGAAAGCAAAGCTCGTGTCAATGGCTACTCCTCCCTGACAACCACAGCCACATGACCTCCGCAAACACAAATTCTTCTTCTTAAATACCCCCAGAGCTTGCCCTGTAATGTTGATGGCGGTGGTTGATGATCACCTCCTGTCGCACAGGATACATCACTCAAAAGAAACGACCCAACAGGAACTTCCTGACATAATCTTGAGAACAGCGTAAGGGCACCCTTAACAATCCAAATAAAGCAAGACCCACATGCAATAAAGTAAAGCAGCAAGAAACATGCATCAACAAAGACGCACATGCAGTACAACTCTGTAAGGTTTGGAGCCCTAGCCAATGGTGCATTTCAATATCTGATCATGGCATGTTAGTCATGGTGGCTGGTGCTGGCTGTACCATCATCGACAAAGACTTCTTCTGTCGCACTTGCAGGATTTGACTGGCTGACCACTACGTCAATATTCCCCTTGCCGCTGTCAGGCAACGTGTTTATTGAGTTTTCCTTGCAGATCTGACACACATTCGCGACATCAAATTGTGGGGCTGCCTCCTTGGTTGGACTGGCATTTTGAAAATGGCAGGTGCTTGGGGCAGCTGTGTCAACCCTCAAGTCGTAATGAGGGCTGTTGAAATGGTCTGCTACAGGATCATGCCAGCCATGCCCGGCAACCTCTGCACCTGAATCACCTATGATTGGGTTTGGTGGGCCAGCTGTAGCCTCCTGACTGTCACTACCAGATGCCCTCATGCTTAGGTTGGCTGCATGCTTTCTGGCCCGAAGGAGGAGATGCCTGAGCTGGTACATGCTCCCAGTACAATACGCAATGCTAACCTCTTCCATGGCCCCTGGTATATTTTGCCATTCTGGGCATTCATATATCCTGCACAATGACCAATGACAATCTACTCGAAAGTGTCCATCGGCCGATCTTATGACATGAAGACGATCACACCTGAAGGGAGCCACAGTGCAAAATTTACAAATCAGGTTACGGGATACGACAAACTGTACAATGTCCTGCAAGAGTACTTTAGAAACCCGTGCCCGCCCACCATGGCAGCCACAGCGAGTTCCAGTTCAGAGACCAGACACCTACATGGGGCATCGTCGAAACTTACTGTCCAAATAATAAGCCTCCAATAACAGGGTCCGCCATGGTCTGTTTGACCAACTCCTGACTGTTTGACCTGCTCTACAGCTGCCAGCTTCGAGATGTTATGTGGCTCATTGTTACCATGTCATCCTAGCTCATATACTGATGGCTATGAAACTCAAGGCACGTACTTGTGGTACAGATTCCCGCAGAGGTTACATTCTTCTTCAAGAAAGTTAGACAGCATCAACAGTTCTCGGGCTACTTGGTTTCGTACGCTCCTGTAGGGGTACAGATGGAGGAGCTGAACATCACAGGCCCCAAGGGCTTCCCACTGCTTGCAATATCTCGTGCTGCAAAGCCCCAATCATTGCAAGAACGTCAACTTCCATATTGTAATAATGCATTATTCCTGACAGCATGGCATCTCCAATGGCCGTTTATGTTCTTCGTGTAGCTGGTAAACAAAAAACTGTGCCCTTCTGACCAAACGAGAGGAAGACATATCAAACCAAGAGGGAGACATCGTCATCCAGAAGAGAACCCTCCAGTTTGGACGATCAGGGTTTAAAAAAGACTTCAATTAGCAGGAGGGTTGAGGCCCCAGAGTGCGTAGGAAGAAGTGCATGAGGGTTTGAAGAGGTACCAGAAAAGCCTACCTGTGCCCTTCCATCATGCACAGTTCGCAAAAAGGAACGGGGGGCAGGCTGGGGTCCCACTGCACGTATAGGTCTTCTCCATTCATCTCAAAGTATCTGACCTTCCCATAGGTTTGCGAGTAGTCTCCATACTGTTGCTGAGCCCCTGAAAGTGAAGCGGCGTGATAATGTGAAGGTCTGTATGCCTCCAGAATGCCTTTCTCACCACAATCCAAGTACAAAGGGTGAGGATGCTTCCGCATTGTATCAGAATATTGGGCTTGGTCCTTCTCCAGCTGAAACCATGTGGGACCAGCCGCTCCGGAGGGGTACCCCAATTGAGGG
>KV908375.1:630526-633026 GCA_002005505.1 Botryococcus braunii
GCTGCAAGCTTGAGCAGTGATCAGCCAGCTGTTCCTGCTCTTTGCTATACCGCTGTTGGTTCAACTGACGTGTAGGACTCGATCCTCAGCTCAGCATGCCCATCCCCCACCCCTCATTTTGTTTCTTTGTTGCTGTTCCTGTCACGCAGTGCTACGCACACGTTGCAACATACATCGTGCAGCAACTTTTCGCATGCCATGATTAGTCGACTGCCCTACAAGCTACTTGCTGGCTTGTTTATTATTAGAGAGGTCCTAACCGATATGGCGCAATCAACTCGAGATGATCGTTTGTGTACACAATAAATGTTGTCCACCTTATCAGGTACCACCGGTGTTATCATATGTAAATTTCTATGTGCCTAAACACAACCCAACACTTCGGACATAGATTCACTGTAGCTGACATAACTAGCATGCGTGAGCTCGAAGTGTTGCAGATTAAGTGATCATGATGAGTCATGACGGATGAGTTGCAGCTATAATACTGACTCTTCATGCTCTGCAACAAAACCGGTGGCCACCCATGGGAGTGTTAAGACTGCTATGAGGAGGTTTTGTTATAAAGAGTACCTGTGCGTCATAGATCCACATGTGCGACAAGAATTCCTCGACAGGATACGGTGAAGTCCCAGCCAAGCGTGGTTCTGCTGGCGAGCCCTTAGTTCTTCGAGGACATACAGCGGGAGCCATTTCAAATCAGGGCACTCCCAAACCCTGCGCGAACAAGCATATCCTTCATAGAAATGTCATGATCTGCAGGACAAAGTATAGAACATCGTAAGTGGTATATATGTGTACGTTCTGAGCAGTACACGTCTTTCCACGTGAAGTTCCACTAATGCTAACGCCTCTAATTCGCCTTATAACTATGCGGGCATGTATATTCCTGGGGTTTGCTAATTAGCTAGTTATCTAACCACTGTAGTAACCACTATATGTAACGATCACGTGTCACAACCAACCTGCTCCTTCTGCTTTGTATATTAGCACCATGTATGCACTTCTGGCTAACTTCCACATGCACGTGTTCATAACATGTCGATATTGAATCTCCCATAAGTCACATATCTTATATCTAAGATCTCGTCTAGGCGTGTTATATACTGAGGCAGCAATGGCCACACACCATGCTAGCAAATATAATTTAGTTCCACTAACAGCAATTATGCTTGGCATGTCCAGCCACCAAGAGTGCACTTGTGCATGCGAAAGAGGGGCCCCTGGTCGTCCCCGACTCCCTATACACTCTAAATGGTCTCCATTTGTTCACATACATATGGTAATTAATAGCGTACGACGGATATCTGGCACTACATCATGTAAGTCGTACCTGCAGGCAACATTGTTTTATGCAAGCAACCTAGAGATAGATCCAAGCAACCTAGCGATCTTTTGAAATTTATTCAACTTGCTATGCTCACAATCTGCCAGACATCTCAATAAACATGAAAGGATGACCGGAAAAAGGTATGATGCTGACACTTGCGAATGATGAAATCTTCAGAGCATCAAGCTAGCATCGTATATATATGGACCAGACTTGTGTATGTGCCTGCAGAGTTAATAAAGTGTTGAATATTCTTAATATCTGTGATCACGTGCATACGGTGCATAAACGGCACTTAAAAATGTATATATACGTATACGTAGAACTGTTTCCTGCATTGCACTAAGAACCTGCCTTGAAATATATCTGCTGATTGATAATCGCCCCGACTTTTTGTTAGTCTGCAAACAGTCCAAACAAACTAGAGCATGGGCCCCGGGGTCATACTTGTGGTCCTCGCTTCCACACTCATAGCAACAGGTCAAACTCCTCCTGCACTTCTCTATAATATCTCTGGCAGTATGCTCGTCCCCATCCTACATGTCCCACTAGAAGAGTGAGTAACATTCAGGTAACTGCTACGTTGTACATGGACACATAGTTGCCACTCTGTCATTGGAATTGACATATATGTCACTAAATTGCCTCCATGCATATGAGGTGGAACAACCCTCCCCAAAGTAATGGTGCACAAGATGAGCAGCAATATCGGTATCATATATATGATACCAATATGTCAGCAATATTTTAGGAATGTTTCATTCGATTCTTCCAGCATGTGAATGTCTGTTGAAAGTGGCTTTCCTTACCTTGAAAAGTTTGTCTACATTAAGAAGTTCGGATCCAAGAAAAGTGCATTCTTTGCAATTGAGTAGGTCATGGCTGTCCTTACAGTAGTGGCATTGGCCCATGGTTGGCCTCGATAGACTTGGCATACCTTGGTATACTTGGCAATGGCCCTTGGTATAAGTACTAACCATCCAACCTGGCTCGTGACAGGAACTTTGGGTTAACCAACCAACCAGGAATTGGACTTCAGGCTTAAAAATAAACATCTGTGATTAACCAAAAGGCATAAGTATGCATACGAACATGGAATGTTCTTTCCCTAAAGAAGATTCCCTTATTACATGCCATAGACCAGGTCTGAGTCCACATTCGCTACATCAT
>KV908375.1:636368-665172 GCA_002005505.1 Botryococcus braunii
GCAGAGTACTTCTGGACTGATCAATCAGTGTCAGAGTAAGAAGGCTTCCAGGGGAAGTCATTTAAGGCTTGGAGTGAAGAACTGGCTGATCATGAAACTAGAAGCAGACAAGTGATCATGAAAACGAGAAGTAAGCGCCTGCAACGGAGTCTGGATCAGCTGGGTCTGGCTCCTCCATCAGTGCATCACCCAGCCAGCCAGCAAACTCCACTGCGCAGAGTGGAGAGATGTGCATCGCAATGACGAAAACCGGTGGGCGTCGTCACCACGAATGTCAAATGTCCAGTGACTCTGGACAGAGAGGGGAGTGGAATTTCCATCTGGGTCTGGCATATGTGCAGCCTGTGGCCTCAAAAGGCAAGCAGCCATTGAAGCTCCAATGCCAGACACAGAGGAGAATGCAGCAGCGCTCCTAATGCTGATTGAGAGCGTCCCCAAGGCGTGGGGTGCCAAGCTGGCTGCAATGCAAGTGGCAGCCAATGCCTACCAGTGGGTTCGAGAGCGTTTTACTGGAGGGGCAGACCAGGAGGTAACAGCACGCTGGCTGGAGCTCCTACACACCAGCATGGGAGAGACAGAAACGTTGGAGGACTACTACAACAGGAAGGTGGCACTCTTCCATGCACTCAAGCGAAATGGGCACTCCATCATGGAGAGAGAAGCCAAGCTGGCAATCATCAAGGGCCTGCCAGAGGAAGCGAAGGAGACTGGGATGTTCTCCTCATCTGCTGGGAAGGATCTGGAGGGACTGTGGGAGATCATCTCCACCACAGC
Organism: Botryococcus braunii; assembly: GCA_002005505.1. NCBI lineage: Eukaryota > Viridiplantae > Chlorophyta > Trebouxiophyceae > Botryococcus > Botryococcus braunii. The sequence continues at coordinate 637,143 of KV908375.1, forward strand.
CAAGGGACTGGGCTTCAACGACCAGGTCCCCAGAGTCACCCTGTGGCCAGGGCAGCCATCAACCAGCCTACTCCACCACACCAGGGACTGCAAGCCACAGAGACCAGTGGAGGCCAGGGGGGCAAGCTTCATCGACCAAGGTGGAGGGACGGGACCGGCGTGACAACAGGCGCTGCCGCTACTGCAACAGCTAGGCCATTTTGAGAGGAACTGCCTCAAGAAGGAGGCGGACGAGAAGATGCAACAGAACCTGCAGCAAGTCATGGCTGCAATGGCCAATCTGCTTCCGCAATTCCAAAATCAAGCGTCGGCTGCAGTGGCTCGACCTCCGGAGGGCAGCGGGAACGGCAACAACTTTTTCCCCGGGGGATATCCACCACCCTCTGGTATGTCTGCCATGATTTCTCTGAATGTCTTAACACCAACACGCGTCATGCCAGAAGCGAGAAGTTTTCTGGTGGACAGTGGAGCCACCATCCACCTAGTCAATGATCTGTCCCTGCTACATTCCCCCACCCTGCACAGAATCCATTCCTTTGCATATGGTACGTCAGATGCAGGGACAGATAATTGCAACTGGTTCCCTGTGCTTGAGCAGTGCAGAACAGCAACCCTGTGGCTTCACAATGTGCATTGTGTTCCTTCAGCTACAGCTAATCTGATTTCAGTGACAGCTGCTATACGTGATGGGCTAGTTTTGTGACAGACAGTGTGGGAAGTTACACTGGTATGCGTGGCGCTCAAACTGGTCTTGTTCAGTTGCACAGAGAAATGGCCTGTATTTCTTGCAGAAGGTCAGTCCAGTCAGAAACCCTGTCTCTGTGTTTGTTAACACAGCCAGAGCACCAGTCGCTCATGATTGCAGATTGAGAGCACTGTGGCACAGTAGACTGGGGCACCCAGGGGAGGTTAATATGAGGCGACTGCAGTCTGAAGATTTGGTCCTGGGCATCCCTGTATCTCTCTCCCCTTGCGCAAACTGTCACTCTTCGTGTGAAGCGTGCATTCAAGGAAAGCACAGTCGTCCCCTTTTGGAACCAGTTCCAGAGCAGCACTGAGCCCCTTGAGAGAATTCATTTGGACACAGTTGGCCCATCTCCCTACAGCTATTACTGGGAGCGCTTCTTTGTCACGATTGTGGATGAGGCTACGCACTACGTCATAGCCCTGGCAGTAAAAACCAAGGATGCAATCAGCAGTGCAGTCAGAGACCTCCTGATTTTTGGCAGAGGCAGTTGAACCGCTCTGTTAAGTGCATTCGTACTGACAGGGGGACAGAATTCCTCAACAGTACATTGAAGGGTTTCTGTACGCAGGAGGGAATTAAATTTGAGACCTCTGCAGCATACACGCCTCAGCAAAATGGCGTTGCTGAACGGATGAACCGAACAATCAAGGAGAAGGCCAGAACACTCATGTTGCATGCAGCTGCCAAACAGTCACTCTGGAAGGAAGCAGTGGAGACAGCCTGCATCCTGTACAATATGGGACCTGTGACTGGACGTGACAAGACGCCTTATGAAGCCTTCCATGGGTAAAGCCCGATGTATCCCTGCTCAGGACTTTTGGCTGTCTAGCACATGTGCACATACCTGATCACCAAAGGGGAGTGTTTGAGTCTAAGACCTCCCCTGGTCTCTTCACAGGGTATTCCAGTGTGTCAAAGGCATATAGAATTTATATGGGAAACGGGATTTGGAAAGAAAGCAGAGATGTTACCTTTCTGGAGCACTTAAGGGGCGCAGACAGAGTGGGGCTTAGCACCATGTCTCCTGTGAGTCCAAATGCAGTCCAGCAGCCCTTTGCCTTGCCTTTTGTACAACAGGAGGGCCAGCAGTCCTTGGGTCAGTTGTCTTTTTGGGACTCAGATGATCCTGAGCCTCTCTGCAACCGAGAGGTCAACGTGCAGCAGTCCGGACCTGACTCCCCCTGTGCAACCACCCCCTGTGCAACTACCCCATGTGCAATCAACCCCTGTGAGAATTCTGAGACTACAAGTGTCAACGTGGACGGGGAGCCCACTTCCTCGGAGCTGAGCCATACGCAGTCCGGCCACAGCTGGTCCGTACTCGGACACATGGAGAACCTGGCGCGAGGAGGCGAGGAGACCAAGTCACACATGCAACGTTTGAATAATGTGCAAGAATGTGTTCGAATGGAAGTTGGGGCCATGGGTGTCCGAGGGCAAGACGGGCTGACCCGGCAGCAACGGTATGATCAGAGAGTAGCAGCACGTGAGACTGCAGCTGAGGTCACTGTGGAACATGATGGAGATGTGAGTGATGGAGAGAATAGGAGAATGTCAGAGGCCATTTGCCCAGGGGAAGCAACGGAAGCTCAGCCTAATGGACAGGACTTGGCCAGGCTGGAGGGCATGTCTGATCATGTAAGCGCTGAGAGTGAGGCAAGAGAGGTCAGTTTGGAGATTTCCAATCAGACACTTGATGGACAAAGGGAGTCTTCAGATGGCCAGGCTCTGCGTGCTTGTGAGGGACACACTGGGGAGTCACAGGTGTGTTGTGAGAGTACAAGCGTGGATGAGAGAGACACCACTGCAGGGTGTCGCACAGTGCCAGATTATGCTGCGCCTTTGAGTGATGAGTGCGTTTGGGACATGACGAGTGATGTAAGACCCAGATTGAGTGGAGCAGCATGTGAATCCTCCAAGGAGAGAAAGCTGCAGACACCTCCAGAGTGGGAGAGAGTCAGAGAGGTGTGTAACGCAGTAACCTCGAGCGAAAGAGTAGTGGAAGCACGTGCGTGTGAGCCTAGAGAGGATAGCCATGTTGTGCATGATCACAATCTGAATCCTGTAAAGGGTAAGATACCTGGGGTGAGGTGGTCCAAGGTGCCAATCCCTGGAAACCTCAGGGAGGCGCAAAGATCCCCTCAGTGGGAATTCTGGCGCCAGGCAATGCAAGAGGAGCAAGATTCTCTTGATGCGCACGAGGTGATGGAGTACGTTGAGAGACCCAGGGGACACAAGGTGATCCCTGTGCATTGGATCTTCTCTGTGAAGACTGATGCACATGGGAACGTGTTGAGATTTAAGGCTCGGCTTGTAGCCCAGGGCTGTAGACAGATTCCTGGAGTTGATGTAGATGAGGTCTTTGCACCTACCAGTAGCTATGGGTCCAGGAGGACTTTGCTAGCAACTGCTGCAGCAAAGAACATGGAAATTCACCAGGTGGATATAAAGACCGCCTTTTTGAATGGTGAATTAGAGGAGGAGGTGTATGTGACACAGCCTCCTGGATTTGATAATGGCAACCCCAACATTGTGTGCAGACTGCGTAAGGCCCTTTATGGCCTGAAGCAGGCTCCCAGGGCTTGGCACAAGACCCTGAATGAGAAGCTGCTGAGTATGGGATATGAAGTGTGTAAGAGCGATGCGGGAGTTTACATAAAGAGACACGAGGATGGGGAGCTGTCATACATGCTGGTGTATGTTGATGATCTTTTGATTGTGGCAATGGGTGCGGAAGAGATAGAATGGGTGAAAAAGGAGCTGTTGGCAAGCTTCAAGATTCATGACCTTGGTGAAGTCAAGGACTTCTTGGGCTGCCAGATCCTGAGAGATAGAGAGAATCGGTGCTTATCACTGAGCTGCGTGCCTAAGATTGATGCACTGTGTGAGAAGTTTGGGGTGAGTGCTGAGTCACGTACAGTCGATACTCCCATGAGTAAAGACTTTGTGATGTCTGGGATGCCGCAGGTTACAGTGGGTGAGACCAGCTTTGGGTCTGGGACTCCACTGCCTCCCGGGCATAGATATTGTGAGCTTGTTGGGTCTCTGTTGTATATTGCTAATACAACTCGACCTGATATAGCTCAGGCTGTGGGTGTTCTGTCCCGTTACCGGAACGCTCCCACCACTGCCCACATGAATGAGGGCTTGAGGGTATTGAGGTATCTTCAGTCTACTCGAGAGTGTGTCTTAGTGCTGGGAGGGAAAGGGCCTGTGTTAGAAGGTCATGTTGATGCAGATTATGCTGGCGATATTGACAGCAGGCATTCTACCTCGGGATATGTGCTATCAGTGTTTGGCAGTGCTGTGGTCTGGGGTAGTAAGAAGCAACACTCAGTTGCTACCTCCACTGTGGAGGCAGAATTCATGGCAACCAGTCTGGCTATTAAGGAGCTTAACTGGCTGCGTGGGTTCATGGAGGAAATCGGAACTCCTCCTTGGTCAGTGAAGCTATACTGTGACAATCAGGGGTGCATTGCTAACCTGAAAAACCCACTGTATAGCAAGTATACTAAGCACATTGCAGTGTGCTTCCACTTTGCACGTGAAGCTATTGCAAAGGGGCAGGTTACACTCTGCTATGTGGAGTCTGCAAGGAACAAGGCAGACATGCTGACAAAGCCTCTCGCTCGCCCTGCCTTCCAGATGCACAGGCGAGGGTTTGGACTTGTGAAGATGACATAGGTGACAGGGTGCTGTCAAGGGGAAGTGTTGAATGAATTGGTCAATACTGTACTTAGTGACATCCCCTGTCACATGCCATCAACAGCAGTGTAAACTATAGCCGTTATAGCCCTTTATGAACGGTATAGATCATACTCGTACCTCAATGACATAACACGTGACTTGTACGATATGCGTTCTCAATAGACATTACGTATGGTAGTACTTTAGGATCCCTGCAGTCCGAGCCATCCCTGGGCAGCCCAGGAACGGCTCGGTACTTGTCCGAAGCATGTTGGTATCCTTGACCAACCTCTACTGTTGGAGAGTGCTGTGTGCTGTTCCTGGAAACGTTGTAGCGTGGACGGTTTTTCCCACAGGCTACGAAGTGACGCTGCCGTCGTGCCATCACTGCAGGTGTGTTTAGGATTCTCAAAGCCGTTCCAGATATGATTGTGCTCAAACATTCAGACCAGTTAGATATTACTGCTGTGTGCATTGATGAGAGTGCATGACGAGAGCGCACTGAATGTTTGACCTCATTGAGACTTATGTTGACGTCCACCGTTGTGGCGGTAAGATAGTTTCACTGTACAAACATCACAAAGAGACCTTGCTGAGTTACTGATGAACTATTATTGTATTCTAGTGACGTAAAGTAGACATCGCAAGGCCTCTTTGGTGCTGAACTCTGCTATCAGGCAAGGCGTAGTGTTACGTGGTCTTTAGCAAGAGTGAGAGCAGTTAAGATCATTTGTAAGACTTGTCCGAAGCATGTTGGTATCCTTGACCAACCTCTACTGTTGGAGAGTGCTGTGTGCTGTTCCTGGAAACGTTGTAGCGTGGACGGTTTTTCCCACAGGCTACGAAGTGACGCTGCCGTCGTGCCATCACTGCAGGTGACGCCGCAAGCAGAAATGCTTGAGGTTGCAAACACCTTTCTTCACAATGCGGTAAAGTTTACTTTGGTGCGGATATGTAGGGAGCTCCACTTGCCTAGCGGTAAGGAGTCTCCTCCGCCCATGCAGGTTCTGGGCCTCAGCACCCGGAGGCCCATCATTACATAGATCCATAGATACATAGATCCAGGAGAAATATTCGTTGGCTGTGTCGCATCGGGGGTTTTTATTCCCGGGGGGGGGGGGGGGGGGCTGCCAGTTCGGGCGGCAAACCAGAACGTCGTCCCGTACCAGGATATTTTATCCCACCACCCACCTCGAGCGATCTTCCGCCCTTTTGCTTTGTGATGTTTTCGGGGGTCTACATAGTGATGCTGTCGAGTTCTTAGCCCGGTTGCAGGGCATTGTGGGCCAGAGCTCAGCTGCTCATGAGGGGTTGGTCTTTGTTTCGACCATTAGGAGAGTGGGCTTTACTATTGCTTGGGCGGTGGGTCGGGAGCTTGCCACTCGGTTGCCTTTATGGGGTTTTGGAGTTAGGTCTCTATGGCTAGGTTTTGGTTTCAGGTCTTTGGTGGTATGAACGATTGTACATAAAGTCTCTCTCTCTCTCTCTCTCTCTCTCTCTCTCTCTCTCTCTCTCTCTCTCTCTCTCTCTCTCTCTCTCTCTCTCTCTCTCTCTCTCTCTCTCTCTCTCTCTCTCTCTCTCTCTCCATCCCCCACTCCGTCCCCCTCTTTCTTTTCCCCTCTCTTTTCCTTTCACACCTTCCTTTGCTCCTTTCACGCCTTCCTTTGCCTTGCTCACCTTGTGTCTTCTTTCCAATTTTTTTTTTCCGATATCACTTTTCTTACCTGGCCCTTAGAATCCGCATACCCGCATGTAGGGTGTGCGGTTAGGATAGGCTTCACTCTTAATACTAAATAAAGTGTCAAAGTTTGAATAGTTAGATAAATTGTTAAGAACCCAATACAATGAAGTTCGATTATGATAACACTTAAACTTACCCGCGTGTGTTAATAACACTGTCATGATAGTGCACGTAAACCGTACTTCAAATGTCGGGTGTACGTGATGTACTGTAGATCATCAATGGCCACGTGGAGTGACTAAACCCCTAACCGATTTCAAGTTGTTAGCAAGATTTGACATCGTTGAAGGTTGGGGGCTAGTTAACATTACGTGCCTTGCACAATTCTGCAAAGGACTTCTAAAAGTTTCTGTGCATAAATTGGGCAACCTTCTGTCTCGTTACCGCGGGAGCGCCTTTCTGAAAGCCCGGCTGACGACCTGGCGACTCGTCATTGGCACGCGGAATGTCCCTGTGCTTGACCGGGAACTAATTGGTAGTATTTTACTTCGACAACACTGAAACTTTCGTGCCAATCTTCGCAAGCCCTGACAAGTCAAGTCATGTAAATGCGAGGAATCCGCGTGGTCATGCTGGTCTGGAGGGCTTGGCGTAGATCTTTTCTCGGCCTGGAGTTCACTATAAAGCTGCCTGAAGACGTGAATCCGTACAACTTGCATTCTTCTGGTATGTCATCTTGCATATTTTAACCTTTCAGTCGCCTCTTTGTGGTGATATGAGGCACTGTCAAGGACGCACATTAGAGCTATATGGTTAAAAAGGCAATGCTTCTTCGTATGGAAACGTCCTCAGCTCACCTAATGGTACCTCTTCTCGCATCAGGACTTCCTCTTGTGTGGCCTTATTTGCGGGAAGAGCGCCTCAGTACTAATCGCTGTGGGCCCTGTAGGGAAAGAACCACGGAGGACCTATTTCAAGATATCGCGCCAATTCCCTGCAGCTTATTGTCACAGGCCACTGTTTGGGCCGGTAACGTATTCGCATCAACTGGGTCTCACCAGCTGCCACCCTGGGTTACGCCCTTTCTAGTTACTTCCAACACAGGGCTGAGGAGATTGCAAAACCTGAGAGTCAAAACAGTGGTTGGGAAGATACACCAAGGCAAGTGTCAGCTCAGCAGATGCCTGGGCCAGCCACGGATGTTTTGGTGCTGACATCTCCAGTCACACATGAGGCAAGCATCACGAGCAGGACATTTGGGAACACAAAGCCTGCAACCCCTGTTGTCATGGCAGCTTCCAAAAAACTACTAACGTGGAGTAGCTGCAAAGAAGAAGTACTTCAACTGAGCATGGACGGCACAGCAGTAACAGGACAGTGCAATGTTGGTGCCATTGCCACACGGGCTAGCATCAAGGGCAGAAGTAACGGAGGGGCCAACCCTACAGCTTGCAAACCTCAACAGCAAAGGGTATGCCCTTCAAAGCAGGCCCTGAAATGGCCAAGAGGCTTGGTACCCAAGCAAAAGGAAGGGCATAAACCTTCAGACGTCTCCAGGCAGGAGGAGCCTGGGTACGGTGCCAGAGGTGTCGGCCCTCAGCAGTTAAGTGGAAAGGAATCTCCATGTGTGCAGGATATGCAAGCGCTGGCAGATCAGCCTGGCAACCTGCAGCTGGAGAGGAACAGTAGATGTCAGTCTGAAACGGCTTTGGAGGAGCTCCGAAGGAAGTCGCCTCGTGGGTTGTCCCAAGACAGTATTTTGCTGGATCGCTCAAGCCTGCCCAGCAGCCCCAGAGTACCCTCAAAACACCGCACTGAACCGCTGTGGCATCAGACTGAGGCAATGCCCTCGACGTCTTGTGAAGCAGCTTCGCTCGACTTGCCGCCTTCCAAGAGGAGAAGGACTGGTGCTCAACCAAAGGCAGCCATTGCAACCCAGGACCCAATGCAGCCACAAGAGGCATGCCAGGACCGATTGGGCAGCTCTTCTACTCAAGGGCACAGCAGAAGCCTGAGAAGTAACAGGGGATCAAGGTCCAATGGTCAGCTTGGCAGCGCTGCTCTGGTGCCTAATGCAGACAGCCAAATCAATGAAATAAGACCTCGAAGGTCTGCAGAGGTTCCTCAAGTGCCGGCCAGGGACATTGGGAGGCGGGGGGCAACACTATTTCAATCAAGCATCACGTCTTTTCTGGGACAGGCTTCAGCGAGGGTTACGGACGATCATGATGCCCATGTCATATCTCCAACAGGAGTGGTAAAGCTCCAAGCATCAAGCTCTCAGTTTGAGGGTGGCAGTTCACGCAGAAAGAGCGTTGAAGCATCCTGCACTGCAGGAACTTATATAGCCGAGCAATTGCAGAGCAAGTCTTTTCTTCCCCCAGAGGGATCCCTGCATGGAGATGAGGGAGCTAGAAGAAAAAGTTCTAGAGCCAGAGTATCGGAACTAGCACTGGGAGGGGAAAGGCAGCCAGAACATGCGAAGCTTATTACAGCCCGTCAATCAGTTGCTTCTTCTGTGACACCAAAGATTGCTCCTAGGCAAAGTAGAAGATCCTCTGGGTCAAGGATGAGGGTGCCAGCGGAAGCAGAGGACCCAGCCCAGAAAGATTGCACATCTGATATGCCCGATCCTGAGTCGGTTACACAGCATTGCGGATCAGGGTCTATCATGCAAGAGGTGGATGTTAACAGGCTCGAGCCAGGTTACAGTGAGAGTGGAACTGCAGCTGCAGAAGCTGAACAGGCACAGGCACCTACTGCTCCCACAGTCTGTGGAGATTGTTCTCAGCCTGAGGCAGTAGCAACTTGCTTGAATGCTGGGGAGGCCATGGCAGAGGCAGACAGGCACATTGTGTCTATTGACAGAGATGTTAGCAGCTGTCCTCCTGCAGCAGAAGCACCTTGCATGGACCATCAAAAGTGTGAGGGTCAGGCATCGGGAGCTTTGATAGCTCAGGATCCTATCTTTGAAGACAGCTCTGTCCCATGTGCAAGGACGGAGGGCGTTTTAAGACGTGGAGACAGTCCTCCATTGGACAGAGCAGCAGGAAGCATGCCACAAGAGCAGCTGATCCAATCTGTTTTGGAAGCTTGTGACATCTTTGATGAACGCCATTCACAGTACATGCAGTGGCACGAGTAAGTCCCAATAAAGATTCGATGACCAAGCAACTGGGGATTTAGGATAGATAAAGGAGTGAAGGTTGCCTTTACATCCTCATGAGATGTGTGTGTGTGTGTGTGTGTGTGTGTGTGTGTGTGTGTGTGTGTGTGTGTGTGTGTGTGTGTGTGTGTGTCTGTGTGTGTGCACTGCGCTTGAAGACGTCTACCATAACTAAATCGGCTGTGCAGGGATCCCGCAGGAGACATTTGCAATGTTCTATAAGACCAAAATTTGTCGTTGTGTCATATCTAAGCATGTGGGGATGCAGATTGGACGTTCCCACTGCCGTTGATCCAGCCTTTTTAGTAGGCCGGCAAGTCCGGATTCTGTGGAGTGCACACGATGCTTGGTTTCTTGGGGAGGTCAAGGCATTTCTGCCAGACACATCTCAGCATGAGGTGAGCAATTTTTTTATTCTGTATCTACCCAATCCCACCCTTCCAGCAAGGTGTGCTTCGAATGCTATGCTTGAGCATGGCAATGGGATTTCCCATTGTTACACCCAGGGCTTACTAAATTCATTGATGTCAATTCTGGACATGAGCTTCCGACGATACAAAGCATACTGTTTACTTCTTTTTGCATGAAGAGTCCTGATTTAGGACATGCCGAGCATGCTAATCCAGTGCCGGACATTTAAAATTGCCCGTTAATTGACGGGGAAGCACCTGTTCATGATGTGGTATCTTTGTCAACGTTAAAACCTCCTTAGGCAACATGAACCAAGTGAGCAAAACTAAACTTGGTCTCCTGCCTTTGTCATCCTGAAGGAGACACAAGGAAGGAATCCTCCAGAACTCGCCGTCCTCATGCGGCATCCCACTGTGGCATGCTTTGGACAGTGCTTGGAGTACTCATGTGTCTTTCTTGAGCTACAATTCATGACCACCCCTTAGAAATGAGCCCCTTGGGGTTTCCTGTTGCATGGCCTGGCACATCCATAGGTAGTCCTTTGTATGCGTTGGATAAGAACTAGGAAAAGAACTAAGATAAGAACTCTGTGCTATGGACGCTGCCCCATATTGAACCACCAAATGCATGGTGGTGTACTTCAAAAGTACTTCGAAGTGCTTTGACAGTAACAACCCTCAACTCTCCCTGCCCCCTTTTCTACCCCCCCCCTTCTCTCTCTCTCTCTCTCTCTCTCTCTCTCTCTCTCTCTCTCTCTCTCTCTCTCTCTCTCTCTCTCTCTCTCTCTCTCTCTCTCTCTCTCTCTCTCTCTCTCTCTCTCTCTCTCTCTCTCTCTCCTCTCCCCCCCTCTCCCCCCTCCCCCCCCCCCCCCCCCCCCATCTTTTCCTCGCTACCACCTCTGTCTGCCTCCTGCCCTCACTCCTTTCCTGCGTCTCTCTCCCAAGCCCCCTTCCACCCATCTGGCCTTTCCCCCTTGCATTCCCATAAAATATGTCGTTTGGCTTTTCAAGGGGTATTTGAAACAGGTGCACTACCAAGATGAGGACAAAGAAACCCTTTATCTATCTCAAGAACGCGTACGCCTATACATGTCAGCAAAAGAGAACCTCCCCCTCCCTTCCACGGCTTCTCTAAGAGCATATGCAGAGGGACTTCGCAAGGAAGCAAACAGAGCGTTAGCAGCTAACAAAGGGCAAAAGCTGGGTACGCCACTGTTTGTGGTTGCAAATTCACGCTGTGCTCTTGGAAGTTGTCCTGCTTTTGTCTATACGTACAGTAGTGATATCAACAAGAACAACTGTTGTAATAGTAACAACTACGTTCGAGATAGTAATGTATGTTATTATTAGTATTGTAATAAAGACAAACTCTCATATCCAATATCCTGCTTTGAAATTTCAGGATGTAGATATCCTGTAAAAAACACAACGCTGGGAGAGTGTCTGATAGTTTGATCTGCAGACTGTTCTAAACATGAGATGAGTCATGCAGATGAGGAAGACAAAAGAAATGCTCCGGAGCAACTGAAAGCCCGGGCCGCTGAGATAGAATCTCTGGCACAAGCCTTGGAAGAAGTTGAACACGCTGAAGTCATTGCTGAGCCAGCAGAGAAGAAGAGGTCTAAGGGCAAGCTTCAGACGAAAATTAGCTCTGTTCGCAAACCACTCTCTTCTGATGGGAACCCGAGCTATATTCAAGACCAGCCGGGGGCAATGGATGTTGAACAGCCACATTCCATCCAAAGAGAGTCCCATATGTCCACCTCCATTCTGAAGGACGGACAGCCAGATACCCTTCTGGAAGACGTTGGTCAGGCACAGCATGGACACGAAGAGGAATCTGTTGTTGGAGGACATTCGCCTGTCAACAGCCGCATAGGGGAAGTTGTTTGGGGTCGGGAGAGAGGGTGGCCCCATTGGCCTGCTCTAGTAGTGTCTGCACAGGATGCAGGCTTGTCAAAAGGAAATAAAGGTGTGCCCACCTTTCTTTTCTCTTGTTTAAGATGGTCCTAGAGAGATACTTCATGGCATTCTGCTTGCAGTTTAGCTGTCTCTGTATGTCTTTATAGTACGAGAGCCTAGAAGAAATAAGTGAATGGCCGGTCTGCCATTTGCTGTTCTGCATCTGCTTTGAATGTTTGCTTCAACAATTTTTGGGTGACGGGTGGGTGGCATATGTGTGGCTGGACTTTTAAAACAGTAAGCGATACTTTGATTGCTGCGATACATGTCTTATTCTTCAAGTTTGACCTCCATGTCTCACGCATGACCCTCTATTCGAGCAGGTCGGGGGGGATCACACCGCGGTGGAAGCAGAGTGTATCTGCATTTCTTTGGGTCATATGATACAGGCTCCCCTACAGACATTGTGCCTTTTCGCGAAGGAATACATATGCACCTTCACGAGAGATGCCTGAAACGCTCAAAAGCAGTTTCTGCCATCCATGAAGCTATGTACTACTTGAAGGTGTGTAGACAGTACTCAACAAGGAATAGTGATAGGACGGAAGCATGGTACATGACATAGGATAGCATAGTATGCACTAAAGCATGCCTCAAACTTTGTTGCCGAACTGCTTAGCACTTGCCTTGAATTATGCTAACTCAGTTTTCATTTGCTTCACACCTGCGCATGCCGAGCACGCTCAAGCATCTTACCCATTTGTACATGGAGGGTCCACAATGTCGTTTTGCTTTTTCTGTTGTCCTGTGTATTGCATAGAATTGTCTACTGCTGTCTACACGACGAGGCCAGTTGACCCCTCTCCGCCACGTGGGCCACAGGAAGGAGAGCTGCCAGATAGAATGATCCCTCTTCATAATGATGAGGAATGGCTGGATGATGATGAAGAGGATGAGGATACTGTCGGGGTTGGAGGTTCTGCCAGCTGTGGTTTTGTGCTTCCCAAAAAATGGGGTAGCCTTACATGTATGCACCCTGACACTAGCATCCGTGCTTCCTGCATGTGCGAGTTGAAGTGGTCTCCAATTGCATGCTGAAATGGGGTTGCTTGCAGTGCACTCACTGGGGCGCATCAATTACCTCCATCCACGATTTCACACAGATAAATACCTGTACCCAGATGGCTTTCGGTCCACTAGGGTGCTTACAAGCCCTGCTGGTGGCAGCAAAGCTGTGCCTCACACTTTCTGCATTACTCCAGATCCGGATGGGATTGGACCCGTGTTCACGTATGATGCCCTTCTTTGTTGTTCCAGTATATGTGCTTAAATGTACTCAGTGGTAAGGCAGATCATTTTTCTGTGATTAACCAACTTTCATGTTAAGATCTTTGAAGGCGTGTGTCTTTGATATCACGACTTCCTTACTTTTGATGCCGTTAGGGGTGAGGTTATGCCTACCTTGATGTAGTCAGTTAGGCCCATGGTATATATCGAAGTCAGAACTAGTGCTTGTTGATTTAGTATAGCAAAATTGGCAACCTTCATTCATTATTGCTTTTTTTATGTGTTTGGTCGTTTAAAATAGTTTAATCCCTTTTCTATTAGATATGTCCGCTTATGTTGATTAACAAATATGGCAGGTATTCAGCTCACCACAGATCTCTCCACGAACAGTTTGTGCACTTGCCCAGGATCACGCCAAAGGGCGGAACAAGTGTACAAGCCAACGACCCACGTTCAGCGTTTCTGAAGCTTTGGAACGTGATGGGGCAGAAGCCCGACAGTTCAGCCATGACTGCATCCGTGGGAAGGGTCTTTGGATTGTCCAAACTTGAGATACGTGAACAGATCCAGCGTCTCCCGGGTGCTAACCGTTGTGGCCAATTCTGTGCTTGGGATGGCGAGCCACCCAAGATTCTGCCTCTGGTACAGTCTCATCCGAAGTTTAAGGCTAGAAATACCGCCAGATGTGCATTCTCAACATGTTTCCATGAGTATGTTCTGCATAAAACCAGTGTACTTGTGAAGAAGAGTTTGGGGGGGAGGGGGGACATTGCATAAATGATGGTGCCGGTGCCTTACATCTAACGCGACCGGGAAAGTTCGATGAAGTTTGTTTATCACTTTCTTCTGTTATGTCTCCGGGAGTGCTTCGCCTTTGTCTGCCTTTGCAAATACTTCCTGTTCCTTTTATGGGTATTGGATGACACCTCTTAGTTTTGCAGGCAAGAAGATGTGAATGTAATGTGCAGTTCCCAGGTTCAATCCCACCCACCTCCCCTCCCCCCCCCTTTTTTTTTTTTTTTTGGTTATTTTTTGCATCCCCCTTTTTATAAGTACTGAAGGAGGTGTGATGGTATCTCCTCTTGCTTGCTCAATTCTGAAGGAAGCATAGGGCACACCTGTGGGGGACAGACACCCGAGGAGATTTTGCAACGTGCTGAGATAGAAGTGGGGCTAAATCGTCTACCACAAGGGATGGAGCCTGTTTCGGGCTGTGGAGGCCGTCCAGGAACATGTTGCGCTTGTGGTGGCGAGGAGGAGTTCCATGATGACCAGCTCTTGCAGTGTGACTGCTGTCGCCAATTTGTCCACATGGGCTGCTATGGGGTTGAGCATCCGCCAGATGGGGGAATGTGGCTGTGTGACGTGTGTCAATTAGGTGAACCTCTTACCCTATGAACTGTGTGCATGTGCGCATGTCGTTGACCCATCATGTATGAGTATATTCTGTGGGTCCTGATATCTTTGCAGCCATACACGAAGTGAGAGTTACGTTATATGGCTTTCCCTCTACCATGTAGCGGCGCCGCTGCGTGCGCTGTCTTCAACTTCTGCCACGTTTCTTACCTGTTCTTGATCAATTCAGGATTTTCTGCTTGGTTGTTCACTTTCGACCATGACATTCCTTTTCTGCCTGGCAGCTGTCTGATGGTTGTAGAAATTATGCTCATATGCATGATGCTCATTAGCATCATACTCATGCGCAAATTTATGCTCAGGAGGGCCTTTCCACTTGGGCTACCTGGTTTCCTAGTTTGCACGGCCGGCATTTTTCTTGGATAGCACCATACCCCCTCGACTGAGAGAGTGAGAGCGAAGGGGGAGGGGGAGAGAGAGGAAGAAAGAGACGAGGGGGAAGGGGGGGGCAGAGAGGGAGGGAGGAGGGAGGGAGGACGGTTGTGCACGCGTATGTTTGCGTGCGAGAGTGAGTGACTAAATGGGTATGTGTGTGTGTGTGTGTGTGTGTGTGTGTGTGTGTGTGTGTGTGTGTGTGTGTGTGGTGTGTAATTTGTGTGTGCATGTGCGTATGCGTGTGCGTGTGATTGATCGTGCGCGCGAGCATGTGTGTGCGTGTGTCTGCGTCTGCATGTATATGCGTGCGTGTGTCTGCGCCTGTGTGTGTGTGTGTGTCTGTGTGTGTGTGTGTGTGTGTGTGTGTGTGTGTGTGTGTGTGTTTGTGTGTGTGTGTGTGTGTGTGTGTGTGTGTGTGTGTGTGCGCACACGAGGAGGCGTTCATGCCTGTTGGTGTATATTAGTCTGAGATTGCTTTTGTATGGCATTCTCGAAATAAATGGCAGCAGCAGGTCTTTTTCCGAATTTACACAACTCCGAACGTTTTGTGGGAAAGCTTTCACTAGTGAAGCTTATACACTTAAAATATTAGCAGTATTATCGCCAGAGTGCTAGTGTGGTTTGAAGCTGTTTTGAAGTTGTTAATCTTGAACAGGTGTCAGTAACCGGCCTGCATGTGTTCTTTGTCCTGTGCGGGAGGGCATCATGAAGAGGACCAATTGCGGGAGGTGGTGTCATAGCGCATGCGCCCATTGGACACCAGAAACTGTTCTTGATAGGGAGACTGGTCTTATCTGTGGTGTGCGCCACATCAGTAAAGTGAGCCTCTCTCCTGCTGTCAATAGAATGCCCCGGCCTAGTCCAAGTGTATAGGCTTTTCTTGTTTTTGACTCTGTGCACACTAGGGTTAGAAGCATCCATGATTTGCTGTGGCAACCCTCTTAGTGGCCTGATCATGCCGGCTCAGTATGATTTCATCACCTATTCATTAATGCGACCCGTTGGAGCAAGCATCCACCTTTTATCTAGTTTACCATCAGCTGTATGCCTAAGCTCTGTTGCGTAAGCTTCTCAACACGCAAGATGAATCTGGACCTACCTCCATGGTTATCCCTGTCAAATTGCACAAATCTCACTGAATATCATTGCACAGGAGCTCCTTACTCAGTCCAGATAACTTTGAGTAAGCAAAACCCAAGATTATCTTGGGAACCACAAGTTGGGTGAAATGGGAGTATGTGACTACAGTATGAGGCACATTCTCTCCGTCAAGTGTCGGATGTGGACCAACAGCCACTTAATCAGGGGTGGCTGGAAAGTTTTGACAGTAGTTCCGCCTAGAGAGCAGCAACTGAGAAGAAGTGCAAATAACATAACTCGCGATCTTGAGGTGAAATTCACGTGGTTGGGGTTGAATTTTGGTGCAAAAGGGATGTGGAGGATAGTCTTGTCAACCCTCAGTCGCCTTCGGGGTGCGTCGTCTTCAGCTTTTGCTCTTTTTCACAGGTGGTGTAAGCCGTGGGCCTGTCTTAGGAGTGTTTGTACAGCCAAGTCCTGGCAAAGCTCCTGGGAGTCAAGTGATCTTTGTATTGTAGCTAGTTGGGGTATGCAAGCTGCATGCCTCAGTGAGCAACTTTTATGACTCATGGTCAGGCCTCTTAGGGACTTGGACCTCTCCATCCATTAGAAGATATTTAATCTTCACTATAGACAATTAGCAAGATCATCTCCTTTATACCCCTCGGCACTCTCTTTGGCACTTCATGACGCAACTGACTGAAGCGATATTCCTACAGGGGCGTATGCAGCTGGTGTGTACGCTTTGCTCGAAGCCTTATGGAGCCTGCATTCAATGTGGGGCAACTGCATGTTGCACAGCATTCCATCCTCTTTGTGCCCGCCGTGCTGGCTATGCCATGCAACTTGTGCATGATGAGGATGCTCCTCACAGGGAAACCATCAGGTGATCCACTCTCTTCACCTTCTGCTTTGGCTGTATCTGAAGGTCATCAACTCTTTACTGTCCTGTTGTCTTTACTCTGTCAGGTCCTTGCTTGTCAGAAACAAGGCCTTACCCCTGCCACCCCAACAGACAACACGCGCACTAACACACCAGGACACATAGTATTGATGTTCTCCACTTTCTTTGTATTGTGCATCTGACTGTTTGTCAAGGCCAAAAATTTCCACTGTCGTATTCTGTTCTCTCTCTGAGGTCGTCATAGGTCAGTTGTCGAACGCTGTTGCCCCCCCCCCCCAAACCCCCTGCCGCACACACCTACATGTAGTAAAATGCATAATACAGTTGATGGTCAGAACTAGTTTTTTTCATTACGAAGTGTATGGTTTTTCGATGCGACTATTGCTTCAACCCAAACAGAAGCCAGAATCTTGCCAGTTGTGAGGGGATGAGGTTTAAAGTCTGGTCTCACCGCTGGGCAAATTGTCTATTGTGACCATGCAGGGGGTAAGGAAGCAATATGGGCTGTCAAGCTGGTGGAGGCATCATTCATAATGCTAATGGTCAAGTTACGCTGTCCGGCATGCAGGGGAAAGGGTGGAAAGGCTCGCTCTCGGAAGAAAGATGGGACTCTGCTTGAAGGAGGGTGGAGGATAATGTGTTTCTGTCCCAAGCATGCACCTGCTGCTCCTAGTGTTCCATGCCAGCAGAAAGGCGAAAATGAGCAAGCGTGCACCGAGGGTGCACACACCATTACCTGTCACCCAACTGTGGCTTCTGAACCATCGAGCGGGTCTTTAGACGTCTCATCCAGGCAGGGACCCTGCACATCTGTATCCTCCATGCGATTGCATTCTTTCGTACACTTAAGTGCGGGCCAATTGACACTTTCATGGAGTCGTAACATCTACCAGACCTATGTTGGGGCAAATCAGGGTTCTTTCTTCCTCTCTTTTCCCCTTGGGGGGGGGGGGGGGGGGGCGGACTGTTTTCGGTCTTGATCAAGTGAGTCAGCCTTGAAATTCTATCCGTGTCCTCGCGTGGTCTAGAGCGTGTTACGTATGCAACCAATCACCCCTCACAATACCTCATCCTTCCACTCTTTAAAGATCCTAAGAGTCTATCTCATCACCCAGTAAGGTCTCCGCCTTTCATTGATGTTTTGAAGATGTTTACCTCCTTTTTTTTGGGGGGGGGGGGGGAGGAGGGGTGTTCAACATCTTCTTCGTGAGCTGCTTTAAGCCGACCTTCATGTACCCTCCTTGAACACATACACCCCTGCCCTCAACCAATCCCCTGTCCACTTGAAAGGGGGCGATTGGCCTCTACCTTACTTTGCTTGGGCGCGGCAATGAAGCGGGGGTAGTCCCCCCCCCCCCCCCCTTCCCCCAGGGAATGGCACCCTGTTCATTAGTGATACCTGCCATGCCTTCTTAAGGCAACTCATGGCCTGGGCTGCTGCGATGACTTGTTTCCATCGTCTTCTGTTAAATTGTTGAATATGTGTAAACGGGTAGATGGAGGCAATGCTTTGGAATGTATAATAGAAGCTCAGTTAGCTTCAACAAGTGCAGGTGCAGACCCTACAATCACAACCTACGCCGCGGTTTCCGAGCCCCAGATGCTCTAGCTGCTGCCCTTGCCAAGCGGGCCTATGTGAAAGCTCTGCCATACATTGTATCATACCCCCGGCATACCGACATAAGCAAGCTTCCTGAGTCGTCATGCATCACTGCGGATAATGTAAGTCCTTTTAAATCTGTTGTAGGTGTTTCTGAGGGTTGTGGTTACAATGGAACTGTGAACGCAGCCGTGCGGGTGCATGTGTGTGTGTGTGTGTGTGTGTGTGTGTGTGTGTGTGTGTGTGTGTGTGTGTGTGTGTGTGTGTGTGTGTGTGTGTGTGTGTGTGTGTGATGTGGGCACGCGCAGGCACAAACACACCTGTCCACCCTCAGCGGGTTTATGTCTCAGTGGTCTGCCCTGGTATAGGTATGTATGTGGCATGTTCGCACTGCTAATGATGGCAAGTGGACATGACAAATCATGATCTTCATGTGAAATTATGATTGCTTCATTCCATGACTGCTGTCCGCTTAATATCGCGTGAACTTGGTACTGGTATGTACAAATTGCTGCGAAGAGGTTCTAATTGTGGAGACTTGGTGCCCACAGAAGTCTGATGGGGTTGATAGCCTCTGCTCTGTAGAATGCATTTGACCTCGAGCTTGGTGGGGTTTAGTGTCCACCAGCTATGGCACACTTGTTCCAAACACGAAAGGGGCCTGGCAGACCTGCAAATGTTTTCAAAACTGAGGCAGGCTCAAGCAAGGAAAGACCTGAAAGGGGCCCTATGCTGCCGAGTGTTCCATGCTTGTCTCTTGCGGAACGCTTCCTGGAGATGAGGCGCACTGAGAAATTCAGGCTCACTTCTGGTGCGCCCTTGCTCCTTTCTCATGCTCTTTTGTCTGTCGTTGAGGCTTCTTGGTCTCCACTTGTGCCTGCCTAAATGTAGCCTGCCGCATCTGCCCTATCTCTGGCTTTTGACTTTCCACCTGTTTGCTGTTAAGCCTGATGTGGGTTGCTTGGACGTGGAAACTTTCACCCCTCTATGTATGCCTCCTCTGAAATCCGTTCAACCGCACTTAAACGCACATGCTGACACACAAATGGGCGCGCATGTCTGGACACACACGCACACCCACACTCGCACACCCCACAGCCCCCCGGGGGTCGTTTTTTATTCTTTTGTTTATTTTTTTTACATTAAAACATCGTACAGGGATTCTTGTTTGGGAATACACATTAAACGCCTGCAGTGGCTGCAGGAAAGAGTGCCATCCATGGCCTTGGGGCCTTCTGCAAGGTTTCCCACAAAGCTGGCGAGATGATAACCGAGTATGTAGGGGAGTTGGTGCGACCTCCAGTGGCAGATGCGCGTGAGCGCAAAGTGTACGACAGATTGGTGGGGGCTGGAACGTATGTGTTTGCCCTGAATGAGGAGTTCTGTGTTGATGCCACCAGTCAAGGTATGACCCTCCCTTGCCCTCCTACCACATGCATGTGGGTTCATACACCACTCCGCTACATCTGTGCTATGCCCAAGTGTGCTCTTTGGAAGTGAGTATCTCAGAAAGCAGAATATTGATGAGCACAAAAGCTGATATCAACAATCAGTGCCCATGGTCAGCTAGTGCTGTACTGTCCATCCTTTTAAATTGTGTGGGAGTTTGCAACCGTCTGCCGGGTTCCTATTAATGTGGGGAAATTTTTCCATGTCTTGCGAAACTTCTGATTGTCCTACCCGGGCTGTGCTGCCTGTGGATTTGGCTGTTTGATCTGGGCTTCAAACAGAAATGTCATAGACCCCATGGCTAAAGGTGCGCTTCAGTTTCTTTCTGGTCTGGGTGGTGTGGTCGAAAAAACGGTGTTCTTATTGTCAGCTAGAACCTTGGGATTTGCAGGCAATATCGCGCATCTTCTCAACCACTCCTGCGCACCCAATTGTTTTAGCCGCACCATCACTGTCCGTAGCTCAGCGGATGGGCCCCTTCAAGACCATGTCGTTATTTATGCCAGCAGGGACATTGCTGCAGGGGAAGAGGTCACGTACGACTACAGGTGCTGCACCTCTTGCTAAGATGGCGCATTCTGCAATTTCTATGGTTCAAATGATTGGCACAAGATATATAGGCCGGGGGATTTCATGGTATAAATGTGACCTGTATTATGTTGTTGATGGTCAATCAAGCAATGGTTTAATAAGAAGAAAGTAGGACCCTAGTAAGGGAGCCCAGGTGTCCACATATGTGTAAGCAAACACTTCCATTGGCAATCCCAAAAGTCGTTTTGCATACAAATAATTGGTTTGGGCGTTACTGGGGATGCCTGAGGCAACGAGTTGAAAGTTTTCTTGCTGAGTCTTACGGATGTTTTGCTCATATTAAATATATGTGAGCCGTGTTCAGTCGAAGGCATTACAGAGCAGAGGAGATATATATTTCATTTATAGGAAGTCAAAGGTATAACATGTGAGGCAAGGGAGATATTCATTCGTGAGTAGTATCAGGAGGCCTAGTATGCCTTGGAAGTCTCATAGTTGGCTTTGAATGCAGGTTTTCAGGATCAGAACGCTTGCCATGCAACTGTGGAGCTGCCACCTGCCGAGGCTTTGTGAACATGCCAAGCAGAGTAATATGGGTCCCTCGTCGCCTTCTAAAGCCTTGGCACTCAAAGTAGGACTGAGAATGAAAATGACTGTTGTAATGAGCTTGATGAAGATTCTGCCATTAGTATGTTGGAGATGGCGCAGAGGAATAGGGCTTAATTCTGCTGACGAAGGATCACACTAGGGACGTTCTCTAAAACCCCTGCAGATTCACAGAAGCCAATGTACGAACAACGGATAATGGTATGGGTAAGGGTCACTACAGGCCTCAGCAAGCTCATTTCGTAACAAGCGTTACTTTTTCAAACCTTTTTGTCCTTGCTCTGCGCGATTTTTATGCTGGAGTGCTTTGTGATTTTGTAGGCCATATGACCTAGTTTAGTTCAGCGCTTTCAATGTGTACATGCCAGTAACTTGCTGGGATAAATCTGGCAGCTATATTATTGCGTCTGCCCTTAGTAAAGCAACCTTCGTGTGAAGCGACGAAGATAAAGAACGTGCTGTGGATGGTGTAGATCGGTTCGAAATCGGCCAGAATAGTGTAAGGGGAATATCTTTGGGCACGAATGGAAGGCTTTATTTTATTTTAATTAATTTTTTATTTATGGCGAAGGGACCTAGATCAGATTTAGGATTGAGTAGGTGCAGAAAGGAGGACTTGTCGACCTCAAGGGGGTTTTCCCCTGGCTGTGGAGGTTTAAATTGTTTGGGAATGAATGTTACGTTAAGGCTGCCTGACACCTCTGGTGGCACGCAGCAATCATTGAACACTAAATCTTAGAAGAGAGGATGGTCGTTACGTTTAAGCCTTTAGTACCAACAAACAAAGATCATTATCTAGACAGGTAGCAAGGTCTCTTTACTTCAAATAGAAAGAATGTTGCGATGCTGATCTAAATTAATAAAATTTCTCAATTTCATGGCCTTCCAGGGTTGGCACATATCCGTTATACATTTACTTCAAAATGTAGTTGTAAGATGGTGTCTGCACCGGCGCTGTCCGCGCCGGCTCATTCAGTGCCTCGACTTTTAACTGCTGCAATCTGCAGCATCACACCTGCCTTCTAACTCAAGAGTATTAACTGGTAATTTCGCAGCATCGGTATTCCGCTCCCTCCCCCCCCCCCCCCCCCCCACTTCCCCAAACTCCTGACCGCGTTGCACACGCCCATATGAGTGCGAAACATTAAATCTCTCTACCGGTCACGACGATGGCCCACAAGCAGGGAGCCTTATGCAGCAATTCGTTCAGCAGCATGGCCAATGCGGGCCTCCATCTCTGGACGGAAGTGACGGATAAGGCCCTGCACAGGCCAGGCGGCAGCATCCCCAAGGGCGCAGATGGTGTGGCCCTCGATCTGCTTGGTCAGCTCCCACAGCATGTCGATCTCTTCCAGAAGGGCATCCCCCTTCTTCATCCGAGTCATGATGTCATAAAGCCACCCCGTCCCCTCCCTGGTACCCCGGATTTCACACCAAGCTTATTCAGCAAAAGCATTCTGGAAGAAACCCCCGTCGCTGCGCACCATTCTAGTATACTTCCACCCAGCTGATGAAAAACTGTGGAGGATGGGAGACTAAAGCACAGACATTCAAGCAGAGGGTAGGTGAAGCCGGTATGGTGTGGCTGAACTCCTGGTAATCCCCACAGCTTTCCCTCTCCCTCTGTCCGCTATATCCCTCTGTGTGACTCTACTAAGTATGAAACTAACGGCAACCCCAACCCAGAGGGCATGCGCCCCATCACGGCTTTCACAGGCCATCAACACCAACAGAATGTCATCAGTAAAAGCCCGATGCGCAGCACCCGCTGCATTTGCTTTAACCTCACAAAAACACGAAGCCACAGGTTAGAGCCATCATAACAAGTCTTGAATGACCAGATGCACTCCCGACAGGTCATGCTCAAACTTTGAGGATCCATTTCTGCCGTCTGTCTGATCGAACATAAAAGGCCACTTTTCAAGGTTGTTTGGAAGAATGAGACACCAACAAGACTTACGAGGACACATTCTCGCAGATGTGACAGGGTGGGAGGCAGGACAAGTGAAGCGGCAGGCAACGCTGGGGAGAACCACCGATACATGTTATTGCATCCTCACATCTCCCCCCCCCCCCCCCAAAAACAAACTTCAGTATCCACCACAAAGGGGAGAGGGGGTGGGAAAGGGTGGGAGAGTGCTGTTTCACACATATCATGGTTTTTGGACTTTAAACACATTGCACCATACGAGCAAGCGGGATTGGGAGACATGACGGGCAGCACCTGCAAGGAGTGCACTGTCCGCAGGACTCATGCTTGTAGAAGTAGGACAGACGGGCAATAGCATCGATAACATCTGTGCTCTTATCCATAACTATGACTGCAGCAGTGCCCAGCCCGGACTGGACCTCCTTAAGGGCATCAAAGTCCATCAGCACATCGTCACATATCTTCTTAGGCAGGAGCGGCACAGAAGAACCCCCTACTCCCCCCATTATGTCCATCAGAGACTTTCTTGCACAACAAGACTATGTTTTTCTGAAGGGGCTTGGAAGCTGAAGGGGCTTGGAAGCTACTCCACCTCAATCCTTCTCCCTCCCACGGCAGCACGCACGCGCGCGCGCGCGCGCGTGTGTGTGTGTGTGTGTGTGTGTGTGTGTGTGTGTGTGTGTGTGTGTGTGTGTGTGTGTGTGTGTGTGCGTGTGTGTGTGTGTGCGCGCGCGCGCGCGCATGTGTGTGTGTGTTTTGAGATCGGTATACCTTTGGTCAAGAACGCAAGTACCACCCAAGACACAGCAGCGCGGCGAAGATGAAAGCATACCTGGAATGATGGCCAGGAGGTTGTCCCAGCCACCACGAACTCCGCCAGCATGCCTCTCAATTAGATCCTTCAATGGAATGGACAGCTCCTCTTCCACAGTGCAGGGCTTGTTCACATGGCCGCTGATGCAGTACAACTTTGTGCCTGTGCCCCAACACCAGAATCACCTCAGCACAACCGTCGTTGAAAACTACGTGCAGCTTAGATCACAATGCTACACCGAAACAGAAGAGTAGTCAGCACAGTACCATCGCAATGGCTTTCTGCAAGTTGATAATCCAATTGCTATACCTGCGACATGTTCCACCATTGGCGCTGCTCATTATTGTACAAGCTCGGCAGATGCTCAGCATCAACGGCATTGGATCACGGAGCCATGAACTTCCAATTGCACTTCCCGACGTAATGGCAATCTCCAGCCAACTTGACCTTGAAAACTGTTACTGAGATTCCATATGACAGTGACCTGCCTAAACAATGTTAGTAATGGTCTTCAAAACTCCACCCCTCTCTCTCTCTCGTGCGCGCACATGTGTGTGTGTGTGTGTGTGTGTGTGTGTGTGTGTGTGTGTGTGTGTGTGTGTGTGTGTGTGTGTGTGCGCGCGGCGCGCGAGAGAGCATCTCTCTCTCTCTCTCTCTCTCTCTCTCTCTCTCTCTCTCTCTCTCTCTCTCTCTCTCTCTCTCTCTCTCTCTCTCTCTCTCTCTCTCTCTCTCCCTCCCTCCCTCCCTCCCTCCCTCCCTCCCTCCCTCCCTCCCTCCCTCCCTCCCTCCCTCCCTCCCTCCCTCCCTCCCTCCCCGTGCGCCCCCCCCCGGTGCCCCTCCCACCAACACACACACACACACACACACACACACACACACACACACACACACACACACACACACACACACACACACACACACACACACACACACCACACACACACACACGTGCGCGCGCGGGGCACACACCTCCTGTAAGAGTGACTAAGGTCTGGGTCGATCTAAATAAGTGTTCAAAGTCGGACCCGTGCAATGGGGGACCATCTGGATATGGACTCACGTAAGCGTGCTGCTACAGGTGGTACCAGGTTCTCACACACCTCTAGGGCTTGGTCCGTTTCGGTAGCAACAAAGACAGATATTGTAACGACATTGTCCTGATGCGCGATGAAATGCCTCCGTCTGAACCCTCTAACCTCCTTCCCATTGCACTGCACTGCACTACTCTTACACGCCCCCTCCCCGCACCCCACTCCCCCCCCCCCCACCCACACACACGCATGCATGCACGCCCTGCAGATATCCACGGCGGATCCCCGTTCTCTTCTAGCTCCTCCTCAAAATGTACTTTTATATACACGTCTTCACCAGTGCTCTGACCCTCCACCCTTTATTACATATCGGAATCCATCTTTATCTCAGCACACCACAAGCCAGCATCCCCTCCGCCCCAAAGCACGATTCACATATTGCAAGTCAGGGCAGGGCGCGGGATTCACATACCGGAATTGTTCTTGCGCCCAAAAGAGGCAAACCACTCAGGTCCTCGACGCAGGATGGTGGGCGACACAGCTACCGTCTCAACATTGGTGACAGTGGAGGGGCAGCCATACAGGCCCACATTGGCCGGGAAAGGCGGCTTCAGTCGCGGCTTTCCCTGCTTTCCCTCTAGGCTCTCTATCAGAGCGGTTTCCTCACCTGCATGGCCCCGAGCCCACAGTGCAAGCTATCAATCACAGACACTTTTATTGATTTCTCCTCACAAGGCCAGGTAAATCCACACAGTACAAACCCCCCTTCACGGATGGATTGGATCCGATTGAACGACCATTCCTGCTAGCCTATGGGTCTTCCGGAATTTCCAAGCAGCAGGTAGCAAAATCAATCATCATCCTTTTTCAAACCCCCTCCTCAGACGGGGAATGCGCCCAGAGGGGGGGGGGGGTTGCTCTTGGCACACAGACAAGTGCGCCTCCATTGCCAAAAGTGGCTAAGGCAAGCCCCTGTAAGTATCTTACAAGGGCATCGCTCGTCCTTGGATAGCGTACACGCTCCAAGCACAGCGCAGTTGACACAGCAGCAGCAACCAGAGGTCAACGATCGGGGGCTACCTACTAACGACATCCACACTATCCCTCCTACAAGGGGGAGCAGGGGACCTTGTTTGGAGCATCCACTACCCAAAACCATCCTAGAAATGGAAAGCAAGGGCGGGAGGTGGGCGGGGTAGCACAAAAACATACCGCAAATGTAGGCTCCAGCACCCCAGTGCACATTAACATCAAAGTCGATACCCGAGCCACACGCATTCTTGCCAATAAATCCCTTGTCATAGGCCTCCTTGATTGCCCGTTCCAGCGCCAAACGCTCGTTCCGATACTCCCCCCTGCATACAGTTATGAGATCTCTTCACCACAATGGTTTCAGGCCCTTCTCCTATCTTGCAGGAGGGAAGACGAAGGCTACAACGGTAGCGGCAAAAACAACAAACGCAAGAGGAAAACGATAACACAAAACAAGAAAAAAATAAAACGCACACACACACACACACACACACACACACACACACACACACACACACACACACACACACACACACACAGGCTCGCACGCACACACGCGCGGGTGCGCACGCACGCGCGGGTGCGCACGCACGCACGCACGGTGGTCCTTACAGACAACAGTCATTTGGGTATTTTGCATACGCCTTTCAGCTAGTCACTAAGGTAACCCCCCAGCTTGCTTCAAGACCAACCGAAACTGGTGCATGATGCTTCACAACAGATCTCAATCAAAGATATGCTTTGGCCTCCAGACAACTTCCAGGCGCCATCAGTTTTTGGATTTCAACAGCAAGCTACTGGCCAATAAACTTCTGTGACGCTCCAAACATGGACACTTACGCAGATCTCTTTCACACTACCATAAGTTCAGCCTGGCCAACAGGCATTAGCAAGTAGCAAACCCCCTGGGCCATCCTTCGTTGGACAGCGACGTACCGAACGTATATATACGCAGCACGGGCCCGCATAGCAGTCCCAGCAATTAGACAACCCTCTACCAACTTGTGTGGATCATGTCGTAGGATCTCCCGATCTTTGCAAGTCCCTGGCTCTGACTCGTCTGCATTCACAACCAAATATGAAGGCCGTCCGTCTGAGACCTGCAACAAGAACATCATCAAAGCTCACCCCCTTTGCGACCAGCTAATGTTCATTAAAATCAGCCCTCTACATGCTTACTGAGTATAGTTACTGAATGGTCGCGCAATGCCAAAATATATTTGTAGACGAGAATCACCCTTGTGTACGTGCGTCTAAGTTACCTAAAATACGTTTGCCTAAGAGCCCCCCCCCCCCCCTGCCCCCTTCCCACAGAACCAGGGGATCCCCATTCACACATGCCACAACATTGTTGTCAAATTGTTAAGGCTGCATGCCATGATACGAAGATATGTAGCTGGAGCTGTTTACCTTTGGCATGAAACTCCACTTGAGTCCTGAGGGGAAACCAGCACCCCCTCGGCCCCGCAGACCAGACTTCTTCATCTGATCAATGATCCAATCTGGGCCCTTCAACAGCAGGTCCTTTGTACGGTACCAATCACCACGAGCCAGCGCCCCCTGCCCTCACCAATCAGCACTTTCCAACTTGATTTTCTTAAAAGCAAAACAGTGTTGCCCTAGACCAGTTACTTTTTAGCTCACAAAATACCAAGACAACTCGTCGCACTCAATGCCAAGCCATTCTGGCCAAAAGCAAGCCAATAAACCCTGGTTCCAAAGGGCAATAATGGCATGCCACCGCTGCTCCAGAAGCAAGTCCCATCTGATCCTCAGGACTTCAGCACTGGAAGTTTGCATGCGGCCCATAATTTCTGAGCAGGGAACTTCCACAACTCTGCCGTTTTACATCCACTCAATGTCTGCGACATGCAGTTAACACTAAACAATCTTATCTTAACAATTTAAGGGGAACATATGGTCATCCCACAAAAAGTTGGGCTAGTAAGTCTTGGAGCTGTGAGTGTTTTGATCCACTGCAGTCCCCTGAGCAATGTATGCCTCCTCTTTCCCTGGACTTCTACAAAGACTTTAGACATACCCTCCTACTGATTCTCCGGAATTCTTAAAGCGATCTTAAACATAGCACATCATAGGTTCTATGCGAAGTGAATTGATGGGTTACAAGGTTAACCCACCTAAATACTTTACGTACACCCTATGACTTTGCTCACCTTATCCAAGTCCCAGGCACCTCGTCAGTCTAGGCTCTCTGATACTTTGGATGATGCTTGCATACCCACCTTTATAAAGGGGTCTCCCTGTCGGTACAAGTTTGTGAAGATGCGATCCTCATCTTGCAGCCCACCGTAGTGGGTTTTCCCCTGCGGAGCTGCTGGTGCTGCTGGAGCTGCTGGCTGAGTTGAGAACGTCCGGACACTGAA
>KV908376.1:0-5000 GCA_002005505.1 Botryococcus braunii
GAGGGAGGGAGGGAGGGAGGGAGGGAGGGAGGGAGGGAGGGAGGGAGGGAGGGAGGGAGGGAGGGAGGGAGGGAGGGAGGGAGGGAGGGAGGGAGGGAGGGAGGGAGGGAGGGAGGGAGGGAGGGAGGGAGGGAGGGAGGGAGGGAGGGAGGGAGGGAGGGAGGGAGGGAGGGAGGGAGGGAGGGAGGAGGGAGGGAGGGAGGGAGGGAGGGAGGGAGGGAGGGAGGGAGGGAGGGAGGGAGGGAGGGAGGGAGGGAGGGAGGGAGGGAGGAGGGAGGGAGGGAGGGAGGGAGGGAGGGAGGGAGGGAGGGAGGGAGGGAGGGAGGGAGGGAGGGAGGGAGGGAGGGAGGGAGGGAGGGAGGAGGGAGGGAGGGAGGAGGGAGGAGGGAGAGAGAGGAGAGAGAGAGAGAGAGAGAGAGAGAGAGAGAGAGAGAGAGAGAGAGAGAGAGAGAGAGAGAGGAGAGAGAGAGAGAGAGAGAGAGAGGAAGGGGGAGGGAGGCAAAGGGAGAGAGAGAGACGGAAGGGGTTGAAGCTCCCGGAGAAGGGGAGTGATAAGTGGGGCTCAACGTGTACTCTGAGGGACAGGCCGCTGAGCCAGCTCGACACGCCGCGCATCTTCGATTTTCTTGGCCTTCTCAACAATAACACGCTCCTCCTCCAGCTGCTGGGGCGTTCTGGTCATCAGCTTATGTATACCAGCTTTGCGGTCCCTGTATATCCGCAACAGCCCCAGTCTCAACTCCCTGCAAACATTGCAAGCACTGCTCTAAGCTAGAACGACATAAGTGTCTGTCTCCAACCTTGTATGTGTCCGGAACCTTGTTTGTGACTGGAATCTTGTTCATGCCCGGAACCTTGTATGTGTCCGGAACCTTGTTTGTGATCGGAACCTTATTTGTATCCCACTGCTTGTACAAGATTTCATCTGCTGGCATAGCTGTTTTCAAGCTCCTTAGCCCCCCTTGACGAAGGATACCTAGCCTGCTCAGCATAAGTAAGAAAAGTAAAGTAATCCTCGACGATGACAAGCTGTGAAGCATGAGAGGATCTTTCCTGACTTGAACTGGACCTGTCGAAGTCAGGGAGTCTCGATAAAGGTCCATGAGGTACCCTCAAAGTCCAGGGTCCACATGGGCTACCCCCTAATCTTTCATGAGTCTGCACATGTGATGGGTGCCCCTGGACCTCTCAGCAGTTGGTGCGGATACCGAACGCAGGGGCGCACATGCGTACTGGACTTTCTATTACCAACAGATGCTGGGTCACACACACACACACACACACACACACACACACACACACACACACACACACACACACACACACACACACACACACACACACACACACACACACACACACACAAGGGCGAGAGGGTAGCCCCGGACCGTTCGTGGTCTGCGTTGTAGGGCTGCTTGATGAGGGTGAGGTGGACAGCAGCCTCCTCGCCCCCCTCACGCGCCACCACCAGCTGCCGCGCAATGGCATAATAGCGCGCCTTAATGTCCTCCATGCTCCGCGGCTTCCCTCCGGGAAACTGCGGCCCCGACAGCGCCCCGGGGGCCTCAGCCACACAGGCCGGAAGTCACACAGTCAAGCAGTCGCTCATGCCAGGAGTCACAGAGTCCGACAGTCACACGCAGTCCACAGTCACACAGGGCAGACGTCACTCAGTCACACAGTCACACAGAGTCCGGCAGTCACACAGTCGGACAGTCACACACAGTCCGGCAGTCACACAGGCCAGACGACAGTCACACAGGCCAGAGGTCACACAGTCACACAGGCCAGAGGTCACACAGTCACACAGGCCAGACGTCAGTCACACAGGCCAGAGGTCACACAGTCACACAAAGTCCAGCAGTCACACAGTCGGACAGTCACACAGGCCAGAAGTCGAACAGTGCGACAGGGAAGTTGCATCCCTGACAGAGCCTCAGGGGCCTCATCACACACGCCAGAAGGGCATGGAGAAGAAGCAATGCGGGGAAGGCGAACCACAGAGAGCAAGACAGGGAACGCCATGCCAGAAGGCCAAACACCGAACGAGCACTATGACAACAGAACGTCACAGAGAGGAAGGGTCCCTGAGCTGGACATGTTTTCCTAGTAACAAATCCAGAGCCTGGATTCTTTTCATGAACAGGTTGCCTGGGCCTGGACACCCTTTCTTGGAAGAGGTCCCCAGCACAGGCGGTGTCCCTGGCAGGGACCACGATACAACAGTTATAGAAGCGCCCACTTCGCACAACTGATGCCAACCCCATGAACAACCCCCCCCCCCCCGGAAAAAAACAAAAAAATTGCCACAGGAGGCACAATACGGTCCGACAGAGTTGGTCGTACATTGTATCGATCTGTGATGACGGTGAAACGAAGGCCGTAGAGCTCGCAGAGGTCCAACAAGTAGTCTGTCTCTTTGCGGGTCCAGTCAGGGTCGTTTCGGATGACGTTCTTGAACTCTTCGTCGTCGTACCGCAAGACCTCCGCCTGCGCTAGGGGGTGCAGAATGTTACGGCCTGAACTTAGTCCTGAACTTCGTCCCCACGGAACAAACTCGGAGCGTAAACAGCATGTCATGCTGTTTACGCTCCGAGTTTGAAACGTAATTCCAGGAGCATAAACAGAATGTCACGCAATGCAAACTTGCATTGGGAAAGGAAGGATGAGTAGTGAAGATAAGCCCACGAGGCATCAGGTCAGGTACCGCAACCCACAGCACATGAGGTGAAAGAAGGACAGAGCATGCAACATCGACTCCAGTACAGCGTGTCATCCTCTGCAGTCCTTCCGCCATAATCGCTGGTCCTGAATGTAATATAACCTTCCTTCTTTGTGGATTGGATGGAGACAAGGGAACCCACCAAAACCTACTGAGGAGCACAAGTGCAGGTGCACAACTCAAGGAGGGAGACAAGCGAACCCAGTAGAACCCGGTGACGAGCACAAGTGCAGGTGCACAGCTCGGGAGAAACGGAGGAAGTTGTGCACCTTGTGGTTCAGTTTGGCGGCATGGTATGAATCACCATCCTTTGGCCGGGCTTGGCCCGATGGGTCGACAATACATTTGACCCAGTGCAAGAGCTGAAGACCATCCGCACGAGCTTCATTCTTAAAAGGGAGAAAGCGGTACACGTACTGCAATCCCCGGCATGACTCTTTCACAAGTGTATTGCGATGAAGGCCCTTACTGTCTGTATCTGAGTTTTTGAAGAGTTGGCACCCTCTTCCCTCGGAGGTTGGTCCTGGATGTAATTTCCTCCCTTCCTTCCCTCACGGCTTTACAACAGGCAAGGGTCCCCCAAACCTCGACATGTTCCAGAAAGAACGGCACCTGGGGGAGGGGGGGGGGGGTTAAAGGAGACTTGAAAGCCCCGTCCATGCAGGGAATAGCATGATCGACCCATGCGAATAGCACCGGCGGTCTGTTTTTGGACAGGTGGTAGTAGCCAACATCGGCGTGCTATGACCTTGCAAAATTCGGGGCAAGACACACGTGAACGGAGACAAGGAGGAGCATGTCAGACACCGGCGTAACTCTGTATGCCTCAAAAGACAAGAATAGGGCGCCTGCTAGGACTGTAGGCGTGCTGAGGAAAAGCATCTGAGACACATGGCAAGTGACAAATGGAGCGCTGTGTGCATGATGCATACACGCACTCAAATCGGTATAACAGGCCTTCCCAAAGGCTTTGTGCCCAAATAGACACTCTACACGGGCTTGCCACAAGCGAACATGCCTATTCCATTTGCTTGGAAGATAACATAATCACACGTGGAGGCCATACAGCCAACCCTTGACGGAATGGGCATATGAAACTTTTTATTTTTCCGAACTCGGCTTTTAAAGGCCTGCATTTTTTAGGTAGTGCCAGACTTGTCTTTCGACACTGGTCCACAACTTATTGGCCAGTTGGCAAATGGGTCCCACATTACTCGTCTGCGACACAAGGATCAATGTGGACATGAGCCCTAGGCCAGGATGCTGGGCCTGCATTGTTTGGACCCACCTTGTCGCCTTTAGGTGCCTGTTTGCGCTTCTCCTTCCAGCTAGGGTCAGCCTTTCTCTTTCTATGGTCCACTGCAATGCCCGGCACGATTGGTACTGCACCTGAGCCGAGCAAGGCAAATGCTTCCCGGCTCATGCCATGAGGCCTTTGGGGTTTGACATCTTTGGTTGCTTTGGGAGCCTCCACAAGTTGATTTTTGGGGATGCCCAAAATGTCCTGAACAACACAAAAGTATGCTCGGACGTGCACTTTCTTTCTGAAGATCCAAACCTTGTCAGAAACCCCGTCACGTTCAAATGAGGTTAAAAGAAGAGCTTATCGAAAACCCAAAAAAACTAAACAAGGAAGCACTTTAGGCCGATCGGCTCGGCTTTGCTTTGAATTGTTTTTCCTCGAAGGCCTACCAATTGCATTCAGGAAATCTCAGAGGATAGACATAAAACCACCGAGTATGAGGTCCGTCTACTGTAATGCCGATAACATGGTACTCGGTTCACCTATTAAACTCCAACTCCAGTACTCTGTTCCCCCACACATGCAGGTACAGCTGCAGACGTTAAGATATCTAGTACGTACCTTAATATCTCCCATATTTGGAGCACCGCTGGTTCAAATGTCGACGGATCTGTGAGGGGCCTCAGTCAAGGTGATCCACCGAACAGATCATTGGTGGTCGAGGTCAGTGACGACACTTAAAATTTTAACCAGGGAATAAAATCCTACAATCCCATGCGTATCGTGAAAACTCCGGTTTCATAGACCCCTGGTACCGAGACAGCGGGCGTCCAAAGACTTAAATGAAAGCGTTCTCCAGTGTCTTGGCCAAAACCACCAGGAAGCTTCTTAAACAGATGTTCTCTTCAATTTTTGCAAAAACAAGGTTTTGAAATAGCTACTATCATCTGCATGAGCGTCTTAATGAGCTTGTGAGCCATCATGTTCTGCAGTACATTTGTATGCTGCCAAGGCTTCAATCGCTGCGGTACAGCT
>KV908376.1:15000-20000 GCA_002005505.1 Botryococcus braunii
CCCATCTCGTTGGGGCAGAGGCGCTCCTGGATCCATGGAGGGAGGGCAGTAGAAAATATATGGCAACAGCGGGGCAGATGGGTAGATGGCCAGTGGGGCTGTAGCAATGGCAGGAGCAAGAAGGCACTCGCCCGCTTCCACCCTGGTCTGGCAGGTGGTTGAATTAACGTTGCCAGAAGCAGTTGACCGGGTTTTTATTTATTTTTTTCCGCTGAAGGATGCATCCAGGCCATATGCCACATGCCATATGGGACGCTGACTCCGGAGGCTACTGGGAACAAGCTCCCTGGCGAGCCGCCGGAAAACCTTGGGAGAAAGTGTGGAGAAGGAAAGTAGGAGGTTGGAGGCCTCTGTTTGGCAACAGTAGGCAAAGAGAGTGTGCATGTGCAAGGTGTGGCACAAATGATGGTTTCCTTCCTGAATGCACATCGGGAAGGGATAGCAGATGGGACCAGGGTCCAGATCTGGACGGCTGATGCCTCCGATTTTAGCTTCAGGCGTGTAAGCAGGGGCCATTGTTTGGCTCGGGCCGGTACTAGCATGCATGCCAAGGAGAAGGAAGAAAAGAAGGGGGGAGGAAAGCGAGGTAGGCAGGGAGAAGGAAGGAGAAAGTGTGGCTCTGGGTGTGTTTTTTTTTGGGGGGGGGGGGGGGGTGGTTTACGTGTTTTGTTGTACTGCTCATTGTACAGCTGAAAGAAATTTTCGTAGTGTGTGGTCCAAGGCTCCCGAGATCCGCTCAGATCGGATTTTAACCCCATTATGGTGTGAGCTGCAAACCCACTTTTGCATCAGTGCTGCATGACAATTATTGGGCAAGTCTGCAGATGCCGACCCCCAAAAGGGGAAACTGAATCCGAACTTGTCCATGCGTTTAGTGCATGGTTTCCTCCGGTTTATCCCACCAACGGTTGCATGGGAATGGCATAGCCCTTTGGTTTGGCCCCAAGGCGGACCAGTGTTCCCATAAATATGCCTTTGGCTTCAGGTTTGGGCCACATGTGTTTGATCCATCCACGTGGCCATCAGCCATCATTTGGGCTCTTTCTTAGTTTGCGGGTTTCTCGTAGGCGTGGTAGTCGTTGCGGTAAAAATAGTACGGCGCAGTGTCTGACCTTGCAGCATTGGATGGTTTTGCTAACACACATGCCTCGACCCTTCCGGGCCTTGCCAGGCTATCGGTGGGACACGTCATCGTTTCTCAGCACGTTTCCGCTCGGATAACCTCACCTCTGGAACTGGCCCGGCGTTTGGTACAGATCTGCACCAACCTGCATGCTGGACTAGGCCTTTGCTGGCAGGCGGGAGTGTGTTGTAATTGGCTGATATCCTATTGTTGGGGGCCCGTCAACGAACGTCCCCCTCATGAGTTTTTCTGCATCAGAAGTGGACCCGCATGACAACCTCCTTCAGGCTGGTGTAGCTTCATCTTTGCCTAAATTTGTGACTGCGAACTATTACAGTGCGAATTCAGACGCCAGTGCGTGCACGTGGCCTTTGTGCTTCTGTTTGTCATTTTGGGTGCCTGCTTTCAGAACTACAGACCATAGATGGGATCGTACACTGGAACCTGATGGAGGCGGTGTTGCTGGGATGCGGGCTTGGGGGTCACATGTGGGTGTCTGATCAGATACTCTAGAGATCCTACACGTTATCTACAGTATGAGGACTCTAAAGCTTCAAAATAATATATGGATTCTCTAGACATCTTAAAACTGAACTAGACAGCCGGCTGACTCCTCAGCATCCTCCCGCCCTGTTCTGAAAAGATATAATAGTCAGCTTCAGCTTGGAGCAGGAAGCATGTGCTATTAAATTGCTACATCAGGAAGTGTACTGGCCGGATTGGCACATGCGGGTGAATGCCTCCAGACTACTTCCATGACTAATCTAGCAACGTCCGCTATTAAGTTCTGGCGCGTCCTTGTAAAGAGGGTCAGTTATTTCTATGGCGAACTTGTAAAGATTTTTTACGGGGGTGTATTTGAAGTCACGGCGTGTCAATATTAGCTTAGATGGATCATGCTAGAGACACTGCCGCCCAAGCCTGGAGATGTAAAGACTGCGGTCTTTCAGACGTTTTGTAATAGGTAGTGCTGGTATTCACCCAATGCATGCCCGTGACCTTGTATGGCTCAACCTGGAGTTTTATAAATTTCGAGTATAGAAATAGAAGGGGGTGTTTTCCCGACCAGTGCATATGCTTTTTTTTTTCTCGCATAGGAAACCACGTTGCGGCCCCATGAGGCCCTAGGATGCATGACAGGAAAGGGGATCGGATTGTACAAATCCGTCCCCTATTTTGGAAGCATGCACGGGTCGGCACCCCGGCAAAATATTAATTTTGGAGTATTGCAACGCACGCGTGTGCCCATTTAAGCCTCCATGGATACTCACATATCCCATTTAGCCTTCCTGAAGGATGCGTGGTCCTCGAGCATTTGTACCCCCTCTCGGGCAAAACGATGAGTCTTCAAGTATGGGGAGTTCACGGACGTTCGATCACGACTAGCGCAACCTGCACCGGAGCCGATCGGGTCCTTCGGGCGGGCTGGAGCCAGGACGTCCTCCTCCACAAATAAGTGAAGTAATGACCTGTTGATGGAATCATTATTCACATGACCATCAGACTTTTAAGGATTATATGGAGCCTAGCCTGTCTGCCATATCTAATTCGAAATCGAGTAATCTAAATTTTCGTATGTCACTATAAGCAGAGAAGTAGTTCACTCTTTCCCAGACCCATAGCTTGAAACACCTCCATTTTGTCGGCCTTACTTTCATTTCCTTCCTTCTTTTCGCGTTTGCCCTCTCCTGCTTATCCTTTTCCGATAGAAGGGGTCCCCTTATGCTTCCTTCGGACCCTTTCCTCTCTCCCACCTACCCTTAGACTTTCTCCTCGCCTGCGGTAGCGGGGGGAGTGGGGGAGGGGGAGAGGGGGGGGGGAGAGACAGAGAGAGAGAGAGAGAGAGAGAGAGAGAGAGAGAGAGAGAGAGAGAGAGAGAGAGAGAGAGAGAGAGGAGAGAGAGAGAGAGAGAGAGAGAGGGGGGGGGGGGGATGAATGCATCCATATGCGGGAGATCTCTAGGGGGTGATAAGGAATTTATAGTTATATAAGATAAGTATTTTCTAGGATAGATGTTTTGCCTAAAGGTCCTGTAGCCACCTTCGGGCAATAGCTAAGAACTTTGTGGGAATCCACCCTTTAAGGATGTGAGTCCCACGTCCAAGGCAAACGAGGGCTAATTCCCAAGAATAAAAGTTTGGTCGAAAAAGGAACCTTTTTCTTTTCCGAGAAAGAATCTGCTTCTTCCAAAGAGATACGTGTAGGGGCCCGGAGTGCCCACGGAAAAATTTTTAGGCGGCTGGCTTGATGCCCCTCCTCAAGCTACTTTAGTGAAAGGCGAAGGGAGAGTTTGCCAACAGGGTTGACATCGCCGCAGCATGATGCGGAAGGGCACTCTTGCGGGTTACATGGAGTCAAACGAATTCCGGAGCTGTTCCCCAATTGTGGGTATTATTCGGAACTCTAACGAGGTCACATTTGCGTGGCTTTTTGGTACAAATTTATTTTGGTACAGCTTTGCGATTGCCCGGGCCGTTGGGCGGCAGTTGGCGGCGAGGTTACCCTATTCGGGGGGGGGGGGGGGGGGGAGGGGGGAGGGGGGTTTTGACGTTCGAGTTTAGGTTTCAGGTGATGCTGTTTCCGTGGTGGCTTCTGTGGTGCGGGGTGTGATTTCCTCTTATGTAATCAAAATACATCATTACAAATTTCTCCGTTTCGAGTTGGGATTGGCCCGACCGCGTCAAATTTCGGGTTGAAATGTGACTTCGTTGGAGTTGCCAGCTGACATTATGATACTGCAGTTGACCTCGTTAGATTTTCCAGCTGGCAGTGCCATCCTCTTTCCGGGAACCCATGGTCCGGCATTGTATCTTATCAGTTGAATTAGGTCCTCGAACAATTAGCTTCAGACAAATGTCGGTCTGTTGCAGAGGAATGACTGAAGTTCTGGCTGTCGAGGACGTGGAACATGATGCTACTGCATGTATGCATCGCGAGCTCGTCACAGCTCTTTCAGGCATGCCTCGCGAGATCCCATTCATGATCATGCAACCCATTCAAGCATGCCTCGCGAGCTCGGTCACAGCATGCCTTGCGAGCTCGGTCACAACCCTGGATGTATTAATAAATTCACCAACATTGGTACACTGTTAATTGCATACAAGCTTGTCAATCGATATGATACCTATAAGTTACGTAATAAGGTCTTACCGGTATCGCTATACATATTGTCAAGGCATATATGCCTTGACAACCTCGAAATGAGGAGAAGTGGATGATGCAAGCACATGGTCCATGGATCCATGACGGAAGAGCACCTTTCAAGGGGAGGAGGCCACCTAATCTTAACTTCTCATACAAGAGACATGCTCTATAGGTGTGTACCATTTGGGTTGGAGGAAGAGGTAGTGGAAGCTTCCACCCTCTTAAGTGGAGAATGAGGACGAGGCCTGCTCCTCACCCCGAGGCCTTACCAGAACCCTCCGCAGAAAATGAAGGAGGGAAAGAAGGAACTGGCCGGCATGAGACGGGAGAAGAGTGATTGATGGGGACACAGAAGTAAAGAGACCGACACGTGCACGTACATGTGTGCGGCGCGCACACGCACGCGCAAACACACACACACACACACACGCACGCACGCACGCACGCACGCACGCACGCACGCACGCACGCACGCGCGCGCGCGCGCGGTCATGTTTGAGCATCCTTAGATCCCATTTAGCCTTTCTAAAGGAGGCGTGGTCCTCGATCATTTGTACTCCCTCTCGGGCAAAGCGATGAGTCCCCAAGTATGGGGAGTTCACGAACGTTCGAACACGGCAACTAGCGCGACATGCACCGGTGCCGATCGGGTCCTTCGGGCGGGCTGGGGACAGGAAGTCCTCGACCACAAATATAGTGAAGTAATGAACTGTTGATGGAATCATTATTCACA
>KV908376.1:25000-62500 GCA_002005505.1 Botryococcus braunii
CATGTGAGTTCTATGAATCCTGATCAGGGCTCGTACTGCGTCTTCTAAATCGCCGATGGACTTGCCCCTAAACGATCCTTGGAATCTGTCTGCATAGAGTCTCCCTTGTACAATTCTCCCCGAGGGCTGCCCAGATCCCCCGGGGAACACTGTCAGCCGGCTATATATCGCTAACAGTACCGGTACCACTACAGGTTTGCATGCATACAAAGTGTTCAAGATTTACAATGTATGGACAAGCCCTGCATTATTTTAAAACTTGTCTTGATTGCCTCATGGTTAAAGGTATCAATGACTATGTAGATCGATCGATAGATATCGAGCTCTATACATACAAGAGAGCCTATACATAGAAGAGATATAGAGATATGTACATAAGAGATGTATTATCATCGAGCCGGACTATTGATGGCGATATGCGCTGATCATCATGATGCGGGCACGTGCTGATTGTATTTATACGCCAAGTGCATGCCCATACGACATTATCATCATGTACCATACGTACATGCTGATAGGCAACAAATATAGTAAGAGGGCAAACACGCACGCACGAGCGCGCGCGCGCGCGCGCACACACACACACACACACACACACACACACACACACACACACACACACACACACACCCTTGCCTCTGCCCCCCCCCCGGGCCCCCCTCGTCAACCACGTGTGCACACGCACATGCACACATGGAGTTTAATTAACATGGAAGGGACCATATGCAGGCATGTCGTTGAATGGGCTAGATCTAGCGCAGTCTAGAAATGTTCTATAAGTCCAGATTATTCATGCAGGCCGCATCACTATGTATCATCTTATACATCACTATGTATCAATGTATAGCACTATGTATCACCATATATCACTATATACCACTAGTGGTTCATATGTTGTACTATATATCACTAGGTATCATCATATGTGAGCAACCCGTGCTGCTTCAAAAGTCAAGTAGGGATCTCAATACGTTGCATCAAGACGGACACATTGTGACGGGGTCTCATGGGCACATGCATGGGCCAAAACCGGGACAGCGTTATGACGTGATCACGAGAACGATAGAATCAACATGCTGCTTGCAAGTACCAAGTTGGATACAGAAGTACACAGGAATCTTGTTAGGTACCATGTGCGCACCACATTGGTCGGATTTTGAGGCCCTAGTACGTAGGCAATGACCTCTCCCGCTTGGCCAGGTTGACCCAAATTCAACGAAACATAGCGTAGCCCCTGCTCACGAGATCAATCGATCAACCCAGGAAGCATGAACGGGGTCCGGAACTGGATCCTGTGGCTATAGCTATCATGATCTCGAGGTTGACAGATATCATCGATGCGCGATTATTATACGTTTTTGTTAACCATCAGGATTGCGTAGTACAATTAATCTTTTGAGGTTAACCAACGCTTCCAGCCCAGAATCCAAAAACTGAAATCCCCGTTTGGGAAAACACAAGGGGTACTTGTACGTACCAAGACCATAAAAAAAGGCATAGGAAGCAAAAACCAAAGAATACCATTATAGACAGTTTTATTGTTTGCACTAGCAAACTGAAGTGCAGTACTCTCCTGAAAGTCAAGTATCAGGTGCTTCGACATCAGGTAGAACCACTTGACTCCCTATGAGCAAAAAATACATCAGATGTACAACACTGAATAGTCACATGCTGTTTAAATACCGTAATCGGTCCATTTGAAGATACTGTGTAATCCGCGTAGCTTCGGCTGAACAGCTCCTTGTTGATGTCCAGCTCGAATTCTCCCACCGTCGATGTTTGAACTGGGGGTACAGACTGATCACCCGTAAGTTTTGCTTCGTAGTCCTGAGTATACAACCAAATTCAGTTGTTATCAGCTTTCACTTCACCTTCTCATCTTCTTCAAGTCGCGATCGAAGACAAAAGGGTTCGTTGCAAGACAAACAATCCACACATTTAACGCATAAGTCATTAAATTCCCAAGATTATATTCATTTCATTATAAGAACAATGTGGATATGACTAAGAACTACCAATGAAGATGTATTGTGCACCGGTGAAGTCATCGGACGTGCCGACCACGTCAGACGGCCCTCATAAATTAATGTCTGATTTCAAGCTTCATAATTTACTTACATCAGCCAATGCGAATGGTGCTGATGTCGCCAAAAAAATCGCAGCAAGAAAAAGCTTCCCCCAGGCCTTGTCCATATCTGTCCAACGGTCAACGATAAAGGATTGTTGCCCTTCCTTTGTAAAGTAAGAAGCGAGTTTCAGGTTGTGATTCTGTAAGCAGCAATTTGTTTAAACAGCTAAAATATTCCGGGCAGGTAGACTAACCTGCAGATCCCGAAATGCAAGGGGCGAAGCTTCGGTCGCGAGTAGCGACGGGTACCGGTCGGCACTGCCGACTCGGCAGTGCTGCCGTATTCTGCATTCGTACAATTTTTCAATAGAGCATGCCGTGGCCGCTACCAGTAGCAGTACCTATGGTTGTTCAGGACTTGCTCTCTGATCTCGGTGCTGGCGAGTGCTGTGCTAGGGATACTATGCCATTTATGCCAAGACAAGCCTTATTATTCATGCCAAGACATTCATGCCTGGACAATGCGTGTCTGGACGTCTGTGTGTATGTAAGTGTGTGCACATGTGTCAGAGGGAGGGGGACACACCCACTCTCACACCCAAACGACCCCCTTCCCCCCCCCCCCCCAACACACACACACACACACACACACACACACACACACACACACACACACACACACACACACACACACACACACACACACGTACACACACGCGCGCGCTCGCCCGCGCAGAGATTATATGCACAGAGAGGGGAAAGGGGCGAGAAAAAATAGAGAGCGCGGCAACCAGAGCGGTCTGGTACCGGCGTACACCCACCGCTTCATGTAAACCTAAGCAGGATAGAACTGGTCCGCTTTTACGGAAGCGCTGGACGTCAGAAGCAAGCGTAGAGATTCATTGAAATTGAACGTGAATCAAATTGTTACGACTTCACCCAAATCACTAGCTCTGTCTTAGGCGTTCCCTCTAGTAAGATTAATGATGAGTTAACGAAATGTTTTATCGCACCCTCAACCGCGAAGATACTAGAGTGGCAAATTACTCTACTATCTTCCCCGGTACAATTGAGGGTGCGATGAAACTGCTCAATACTGAAATTGAAAGAGAGAGAAAGATACACACACACACACACACACACACACACACACACACACACACACACACACACACACACACACACACACACACACACAGAGAGAGAGAGAGAGAGAGAGAGAGAGAGAGAGAGAGAGAGAGAGAGGAAGGGG
The DNA here is from genome assembly GCA_002005505.1 of Botryococcus braunii. Classification (NCBI taxonomy): domain Eukaryota; kingdom Viridiplantae; phylum Chlorophyta; class Trebouxiophyceae; genus Botryococcus; species Botryococcus braunii. The sequence continues at coordinate 28,321 of KV908376.1, forward strand.
AAGGGTAGGGGGAGGGGGAGAGGGAGAGGAAGAGGGGCAGAGGGTGAGAGGGAGTGAGTGGGATACCGGAGCTCTCCGGAGCTCTCCGGAGCTTGAGAGAGAGTAAGAATGTGTGTGGCTGTGTGTGTGTGTGTGGTGGGGGGGGCGTGTGTGTGTGTGTGAGTGTGTGTATGTGTGTGTTTGTGTGTGTGTGTGAGTGTGTGTGTGTGTGAGTGTGTGTGTGTGTGTGTGTGTGTGTGTGTGTGTGTGTGTGTGTGTGTGCGTGTGTGTGTGCGTCTGTGTGTGTGTGTGTGTGTGCGAGTACGCATGATATCACTAGTGAGAGAGACGGGGGGAGGAGAGAGAGAGAGAGAGAGAGAGAGAGAGAGAGAGAGAGAGAGAGAGAGAGAGAGAGAGAGAGAGAGAGAGAGAGAGAGAGAGAGGGAGGGAGGGAGGGAGGGAGGGAGGGAGAGAGAGAGAGAGAGAGAGAGAGAGAGAGAGAGAGAGAGAGAGAGAGAGAGAGAGAGAGAGAGAGAGAGAGAGAGAGAGAGAGAGAGAGAGAGAGAGAGAGAGAGAGAGAGAGAGAAGGGGGGAGGGGAGAGAAGGGCGCCAATCGCTAACGCACACTCGATCACACACCATCTGCTGCAGCTTGGAACAGTGCCTTGCAAGAGAACCAATTGGTGCATTCAGTACTGGTAAATAAGCCACATCAATCTTCAACCTCCAACATGACACAAAAATCATTGCCGCCGCTGATAATCAGGTGGTACATACAACCAACTATATGCCCTGCAATTGGATGGCCTTCGGTCGCTGTCTTACGTTGCGGTTCCCATATGCATACATGGGAAACGCAATGGTGCGGTTCTCATATAGTGCTTGGGCCAACTATGGAGTGCTTGGCCCAATTGGGGAGTAACTTGCAAGCCTTGAAGGTGACGATATATCGGGAGCACAATTGTCTCTCATGAAATAGCCTTACAGACTATTAAACGTCCCTGGCAGGTATTTGTGGGTTCCATAATGGAACTTCCATTCCCAATACTGCTAGGAGTTTCCCGGGCCGGGGCCCGGGTTTGAACCCTTTGCAGACCTAGCTTGCCTTCAGGACTTCAAATCGTTTACAGCGTTCAACGTTTAACGCCCTAAGTCTCATGAGTGATCACTAGTGCTAGAGCTGAATTCAACACTGGAGTCACAGCTTCTGGTCCTCAAAATTTAACTGCCTCGTCATTCAAGCAAGTCGTCATGGCTTGGCCGTTTACGCAACGGCAGCATGCCGGCATGTCAAGGCTTGGCCGTTGCGCAATGGCAGCATTCTGGCAGCAACGACGTTGCCAGGTCACTTGATTAATTCCCTGTAGAAATTCAACGCCCGAAAGCATAATCTGATGTCATGCAAAAATTGACCGCCGATAAGATTAGTCTTTAAAATAACCACGCAGCGCGCCGGTCTGATAAGATATTAGCCCGTACACCCGCTTATCAGCCACCTGAGGTAGAACAGCAAAGCCACTGTAAATTCATGCTGTGCACTGCACTGTGACAGTAGATTTACTGCGCAGTAAGTATAGATAAACGATATGGCTCCCGACGAAGTGAGATGTACACATGGCATAGCCATTCCAGTATGACTAGATTACGCGAATGTGTTAACGAAGAGGTCCCCTAGGTGGGGAACCCTTTGTTTGCACTGCAAAGACTTGCAGTATTGACCCGCTAATGTGTAGGCCCAGACCCAAACGAAGCATCGGATAACATAGGCCAACAAGCCTCAGCAGATTCAAGCATCCAGTCGGACGACTGGCTATGAAGATATAAATATGATAGTTGAGGAGCAGCTTATGGCATTTCTACCGCAACTTCATTCTCTTTGAAGAAGTTTAAACTGCATATAACATGAAGAAAATGCATAAACATATTACGAACCGAGAAATTGGCATACTTCAGTCATGAGTAGTACAGGCCATACGACAAATTTAGACGCCAATAATTGAGGTCAGATATTCGCCTCTAGCCACAGTTAGTCTGTAGACAAGTACTGAACGTACCGCGCTTTCCAAATCACTGATGGACTTGCCCCTGAAAGAACCCTGGAAGTTGTCTGCATACAATCTCCCCTTCACAATCGTTCCCTTCGGCTGCGAAACCACACCAAGTGAGTTATCCAGCCAGGTCTGCCTGTAGGTAGCAACTTCTTTTACGTTCAAGATTACTGCTTAGTGCATGCATAGATGAACGATCTGCATGCATAGACCACGGCCTCAAACCAGCTTCCCTCTTGTCACACAGGGTACAGGCTATGTAGATGGTATCTATATATCCTACTGGAGCACCTCATGAGTTGCACCCCAGTACTGCACAATAATCCAAGCTTCATCTTTCTGCTTGCACAATTGCACGAGTGTAAAGTGCGAGGAGACATCGCTCCATTTGAAAGTTTCGAAAACAGCGTATAACATCGTAGAACGTTGTACAGCATTCAACAAATTAACCCAGAATACATCCTTCAATCAAGACCCTATACACATGAGTAGACATCATGAATGAGAAAAGCAAGTTTTACAGTTTCAAAGCATTGTGGATTACAGTTTCAAAGCATTCAAGCCCGGGATCTTGCATGATCTCATCAGAGCATATGCACAATTATGCACATGAAAGTAGACAGGGACAGCACATATGTACATAGACAGATTCATAACCACTTGCACGGGCCAAGGAAAATAATGCTGTTTTGATAGCTTAAACTCACCACGTTGGCAGGGTTTTGTGGACCCAGCATATAAGCAATCACCTCCCCAGATTGGCCAGGTTGGCCAAGGCTTAGTGAAACGTACCGAAGCCCCTGCAAACCCCAGTGACATGACTGGAATCTTGATCTATTTTGAAACGCGTAAGTAACATTCAAACGGATTGTAACATGCATGAAAGAGAAGTTGCACAAACGAAAAGTACGTCTGGTGCGGACAGCACTCACTTGCCACTTCCAACTGCATCATGGAAGATACACAGAAATAGGCCATTACAGGCAAAGACGCATAATTATAATTACAAAGGCCCACCGGGATTGGTCCATTCGCAGATACTGTGTAATCCGCGTAGCTTCTAGTGAAAAGATTCTTGTTGATGTTCAATTCGAACGTCCCTTCCGTTGATGTTCTAACTGGAGGAACGGACTGATCTCCAGTCAGTTTGGCCGTATAATCCTGTAACAAGGTAAAAGGTACTGTTGTCTACGACAGGCACTCCCAAGTGAAAGGAAACCGACACTCGCCCTCAGCGTCGGCAATCTCAAGAAATAATTTCAAACCCTTATATTCAAACCCAAATAATCTCAATATTAGAATTTTCGGAAAACATCTTAGAAATTAATCTCGAACTTGTAGGCGTAAGGAGCGTTTACGGGATCGGCCAACACACATGGGAGTCACTCTCAAGTCCCGATTTCACAGACGGGTAAGAAACTTACATCTGCAAAAGTTGTAGACGTGAAAACAACGAGGATGGCAACACCCAGGTAACATGTACGCCGAAAAAAGTCCATAATAGAGTACGGAAAAGGGGATTCTGGCGTCTCCTGCGATATATTACGCTGTTTATTTACATTTAGGTCTACACATACAGGTAAAATAAGTGATACTATCCGTAAGTGATCCTAAAAAGCAGCAGCCAGCGAGTGCCTTTCCAGACACGTGGACAGTGTACAAGGTTGCATTCAGGGATTCGAACACCAGTAATAACTGCGTGGTCCTACTACGGACCTACTGCTCGCAGCCGGGCCGGCCGGGGTCCTATGTGGGACTCCCGAGTAGCGACATCAGGGAGTCCCGACTTAAGAGTCCCAAGTCGCAATTGCGTCCTTGCAAACCTCCATATTGGCTATAGCTGCATTTGTGAAGAGTTAACTCTACAAGATCCCTATCTTGTAGGCAGCAGGACTGGTACGCGCGCGCGCACACACACATGTGTACACACACACACACACACACACACACACACACACACACACACACACACACACACGCGCGCGCGCGCGCGCGCACGAATACAGGCCCACGCAGGGCACACACACACACACACACACACACACGCACGCAGAGACACACACACACACACGCCCGCGCGCGCACGCACACACACACACACACACACACACACACACACACACACACACACACACACACACACACACACGCACGGGTGCACTGCAAAGGGTGAGGGACATGGCCCTCAACACAATGCAACTTGCGCAACTGCGAATTTGGACTTCGATTGCTGCTTGGATTCCTTGCTACCTTGGATCGTGGTGGTGTTACAGAATGAAAGCCCAAAAAAACCAAAAAGAAAATGTCCCCGCAAAGCCTCCAGGATCAAAGGCTGTCACCCGTGGGTATGAGGAGCTAAACCACATTGGATTAATCATCAGGCCAGCATTTATTTTTGCACATTGCATATGCCAAACATGCCGATAAGTCCAGGACATCTGCAGCAGACGATGGTCATGAAAGGTGGACCTTTGAATAAATTGAATGCAGTCATATCTCCGGCACTATCTGGACACTCATGCATGAGCTTCCAAAGCCTATCAACATGGGGATTTCACCACCTGCAGTATCAATTGACCAGTTGCAAGGGTCCGATACCATGAGGTTTATTTGACTTAACCCCAATTGCTGTGAACTGAACTCCCACAAACCATGAACCTCCTCATTATAACGACGACAGCGTCCGAGAACACATGCCTTTAGTGTCCATGCTTTACTGCACCTGCTGCAGACAGCACCACTTTCATGATTGGACTGCTGCTGCAAAGCCTCATCATCGTATCATGTCTGTAATGCAACATAAAAGTATCAGAGGAACCTAACACTCGGCTTGGTTGGAAATCTCTTGTCTCGGGGCCTTCTGAACTCATATATACCTCGTAACCCTACCCAAACGCATAAGCCGTGCTGCTTGATGGCATCTGATGCTGAACATTCGTTGAAACCCAAACTCGACTGCGTGGGCGTCCACAGGAGGGCTGAGCCGGTACAGACATGTGGGCCGTGCCAATAATCCCAACAAACCATCAACTTCTCAACATAATGCCATCAACAGCAATCGTGCGGCTCTGAACAGTGTAAACTGTGTGTTAATCAAATTGAATTTTGCGACACCCGCACTCACATTATCGGTCCTGGCGTACCCGACTTTGACAAGATTGCCAAATGCATCCGACTTGCGGCAGACTCAACTGAATGTACAGCTTTGCAAGTACCAGCAAAGCTGTACATTCGTGTCCAACAAGCTGAACGGATGCCACGACGGCACACCTGTAGATAAACACATGACCAAACACATATGTATAACCACAGGTACATATGTGCATGTGCTGGGTCTGGCATTGCTTGAGTGGATTCAACTCGCCATCAACTCTGTGTCGAGATTCTTGACATGGTTCAATCCCACTGCCACATGCAAACGCAAACCAGTTGTGCAAGTCTTGAGGCAAGCCGTCACTGTTTGGCAATCTCAGCAAAAGGCCTCAGGTTGGCGCAAATGACGGCGCCCAAACTGAATTAATCCAGAGACCAGATCTACGACCCTACTAAGTAAGCACCCCTTGACTACCCCGATGCAATTCAATACTCTGTTCAAATCTTTCAGCCTTCAAGACTTGGAACCCTTGAAACACATATTTGGACAAGTACGGACGTGCGCACAGACCATATGGTGCCTCTGTCACATGCATGCAGGCCAGCTGGGATGTCCCCCCAATGCTGCGCCTGAATGCGATACAATGGTTGGCGATGTACAGCACCGACTGCCATCCAAGCCATCCACAGAAAAGCACCCTAGTCAACATTCCTGTACATCAAACTGAAATCCTAAAAGAAGAGCAATTCAAGGTACTTCCAAAGGCCTATCCTTTAGTTCTTCAAGTCAAGCACAAGCCATCCCGTGGTGGAATCTCGACGTACGAGTCAGTCCTGCAAACAAAAGACATCGTAGCTGGATGCCAGCCGCCTCACGAGATCCACATATTTGCAGCATGGCAACATCTATGGTCCACATATATATGCAACATAGAAACGCACATAGCAACAGTGATGGACCACATATACGCAACATAGAAACGCTATATAGCAACAGTTAGGGACCACAAATACGCAATATTGCAACACTATGAATAGTGTGGCTATCTTTATACAGCAACAGTTCTGGTCCACTTAAATGCCATATAGCAAAACTACATAGCAACGATCTCCACCTGGTTTTGGTCCTGCCTGCTCCCTATTAAATAATTTTACTCTTGGCCATGAATACGAATTGTCGTTGGCCCAGCCCGCACGCGGCTGCGTGCAAGGAAGCGCAACACCCTCTAGAAGCCCCAGGTCTGCTAAGCTTAAGGGACTTCAACTGCCGAACTGAAGTGGGACAGTCTTGACTAGCTACCTCAACATCCAGAATCCCTAGCCGCACTGTCGCGAAAGCTGTGTGCGAAAGAAACAAACCCGCTTTCCTAAAATCTTGACACGGGCATGCACTGCTGATTATTCTGCTGGGAGACGCATGCCTTGCGTGTTCTGCATTCCTCATTCTCACTCACACAGGGAACTCCTGCGAGGTCATATTTCAGTCCGAAATTTGCCACGTCCGGGTCCATCCCGACCCGAAAGGGAAGAAGTTTGTGCGGAAAGGGAAGAGATTTGTGCCGAAAAGCCACACAAACTCGACCTCGCTGGTGTTCCCACTCACACAGACTCCTGTACGTGCTTTCCCTTGGGGGGGGGGGGGGGGGCACAGCGTCTGAAGGGAGTTGCAGTGTTGCAGAGGGCAAGCCACACTCAAAGGGCCTGTCAACAATCACAAAGGTTGCATGATCAGCTTCCTGCAAACACGCGCACCCTCCCAAAGCACGTCGTGGGCCTGATACAAACATAATGTTCGCATTCTTCTCTTGAACTTTTTGGATCCCCGAGCTTTCCCTCACCTGAGCGCCTCCTCTATGTCGGGGGCGTCCGCTGACTGCAGCGGTCCGAAAGTTGATATGAAGGATTCCTCTGGGCCGTCCGCCGCAGCGTCCCGACGATCGACCAATGCGCTCAAGGCTCCAGTCGGCTGCGCGGTCTGGCCCCCTACTTGAAGCCCCTCCAACACTCGGGCCGCAAACGCCGGTCGGACGGTCGGCTCGCCTTGTAGCGGAGCCGGGTTGCAGCGCCCGCAGGTGAGATCGCAGTAGATGCTCGATAGCGGCAGTATGCACATGCCAGACGCGGCCTGGTCCACAACAGGGCTTCAGATATATTTGCGTCGCTACGCAGACCACAAGCAAGAAGGAGGGGACATCAAGATAGAGAGGGACGCGGCGAGAGATAAAGGGAGAAGCCCCCGGGGGTGGGGGGCAGATCGCAGATGAGCCGAGGGCATCCGAATAGTGCAGCAAGAGGGCATGCAGAGGGATAGAAGCATTTAGGCAAACGAGCCTGACAGCTCATGGAGACACATGGCATGATTCAGACCAGCGGAACCCTATTCCCGTAGGCCAGACAGCGTGCAGAGAATTAGGGCATGCAGGTAGGAGAAGGCATTTGAACTGACCCCAGCCAGCAGCATGCAGAGAAACAGGGCATCCAAACAGAGCAGCCAGACAGCATGCAGAGACTAAGGGCACCGTAGACTAACCAAACTGCCAGCATGCAGAGACAAAGGGCGTCCAAACAAACATCATGCAGAGGATAAACAGGGCATCCAAACAGAGAAGCCAGAAAACATGTGCTGTGGTTTTCAAGGCACTCAAACAGACCAGCCTGACAGCATGCAGAGACAAAGGGAGTGCAAACGACCTGCCAGGCAGCATGCAGTGGCTAGGCAATGCAAGCTAGGGCATTGAAGCGGAACAGCCAGGCAATTTGCAGGATCAGAAGGCAGGGAGCGCACCCATTGGTTGCAATCCAATTGACCATTCTGGGGCATGATGTCTACGCAGGTCTTTGGGCACAGGCTGCATGACCTCAGGCAATAGCCCAACATCCAGGGTGCCCGACATTGCCGCAGCAAAGCCTGCAGTGCAACAGGGAGGATTCGTATCAAAAAACAAATGGCGGTAAGAAGGGGGGAAAATGAAAAAGAATAAGGAAAACGTGATTTTCAAAGAAAGCAGTGGTATTGAAGGTTCGGTTTCAAGGCGATTCCACAGTTTCGGCTTTGAGGGCCGACTCTTGAGTAAGAAAGCGTTTTCTTGGTAACAAAACGTTACTATTGCTATTCATGTTTTTTGGCAGCTGAAGATTTTGTTCAGGAAGGTCCTGGTTTGACACAAGCATTACAGAACAGAACAGACACCACCACAGGTGAGAGAGGAAAAGAGGAAGCAACTCTTGCTCCAGCGCTGGTTGCTGGCCATTGTATTTTGGACCCACCGCCCTCTCTTTCATGTTGCAACAGCGCCAACCTCAACCTCAGATTGACCATTGGGTCTGGTGTGGTCTAAGGCAGTGGGGCTGGCTGGGTTGATTTTCCGTGTCAACAACCCATTGAGAGACCCATCACAACTTTGAGCCACAAGCACGCAGTGGGTGAGTTCCTCAGTTGTGTGGGGAAGGGGGGTGGGGGGACCCCACTGTCGAATCATGCCGGCCATGGGATCCGATGAGATAGTCACCGGTAGCACAGGATTTCGGCACAGAAGGCCCTTGCGATTCTTGCTTGTTTTGATTTTTATCGGCCAGCAAATGTCCAGGTCGTAGGGTACGTGATTTTTCATTCAGTGCTTTGCTCTGATGAGAAGATGATGACGAAGTTTATGATAATGAAGGCGCCCGGCAAGTTGCAGCCTGGAGTCTGGGCCAGACCTGTTTCATCCCTGGGTTGCATTTTGGAGGCAAATACCAACAGAAAGAGCTTCCAAGAATTTTTCAAAAGGGATGCTAGAAAAAGCCTTAATGTCCTGTGTGACCAGGAGTGGGTGGATGCCATGAGTAAGTTCGTTGCCACACCCACACACCCCCCCCCACACACACACACACACACACACACATACACACACACACACACACACACACACACACACACACACACACACACACAGCTCCTCAGTATGACGGCTGATGTGTAACAGCCATTCATTCGGTCACGAGGAAGGATTGCAGACTAGAAAGACGTGCCTGCTGTGGACAAGGCAGAAACGTGTTGGGGGGTGCCACGTCAATGCACGCATCACCAAGATTGTCGGGCTGCGGGCGAGGCCGCTGAGGCAGCTCGGGAGTGGCCCAGTCGGGCCTCGGGGACTCCGGTTCAGGGTCTTCTGGGGTCGCTGCGGGACCAGTCGTGGGGCCGGATGCGCCCGGCTGCCCCGCCTCGTCCCCTCCCGGAATGTCGATCACCGTAATGATGTCCATGTCGCTGATGTCATCCAAGCTTGGACTCGGGGCACCAGCGGTCCCCCCGGAACCGCTCGGGGTCCCGTCCGCTGCGTTTCCGTCGGCGGGCGGGCCTGTGCTCCCCGCGCTGGTCCCTGGGGACCCAATCGGTACCACGGCCCCCCCGTTGTCCCCAGAAGGGAAGCTGATCAGAGGCCCCTGGGGAACAACCGCCGGGGCAGGCAAAGGAGCTGCCTCGGGTACCGAGGAAGATGAAGGGGCCGGTCCACTCGAGCTCAGGGGACCGGCAGATGGGCTGTTCCATGCGCCGGAACCCAGGGGGATGCTTCCACCCGAGGGACTTGCGACGCCAGGCACGACCGCCGGAGGAACATCCGGTTCCGGTTGCGGCTGCGGCGAGGCCAACGAGGGGGATCCACGGGCTCCCTGAGCATCGCTGGGGCCTGCAGCTGGAGAAGGGGCTGTGTAGGGTGGCAAAGGGGCCCCTGCGGGAGCCGGAGCTGGGCCTCCCCATGGGGACCCGCCGGTTGGGGTCCGCGGAACGGGGGCCGGCGGCTGAGCGCACGTGCACCTATTGCATGAAGCTGCGCAGTAATCCCCATCCAACATCCATGCTTCGTTGCACTTGCCCCAGTTGCTCTGCAAGCATTTAAACCGCGCTGCCTCTTCAGTACCAGAAACATCAGAGGAGCGAGACAAACATTTCAGGAGCATCAAGCCGGCATTCAGACACCGATGGTTGGAGCTCCCCATGGGGGAGCACCATGTGTATCGAACTCTTTAAATGTGAAAGTGAAATGTATCAGTCTCAGGACCCTGGGGCCCGAATACTCGTGTCTTTAGTCTGTTGTTTATCTTTAGTTGTTGTTTTGTTAGTCTGTGTGTGTGTGTGTGTGTGTGTGTGTGTGTGTGTGTGTGTGTGTGTGTTTGAACTCTTGATTCTGCTGTGTATGGGGGAATGGGACTCGTAATTCTGCTCTCTCGTCGAAAATGGACTCTTCTTTTGGGGTTTCTGGGGAAGGGGGGATGAAAAATCTTGATTCTGCTTTTGCAAAAATGGACTTTGTTCTGCCCCCCTGGGAAAATGTGTCCTCACATCAGGCCAGATTCATCTGGCCATGCAAAAGTCAACATTTTCAGCCACAATGGCGCACTCATGTCTCTGAGAGCTTAAGATTGACAGGGATTACTGTTTTGCTGACTTCCCACCCTTGCCACAATACCAGCACCTCTACTCCGAGCCCTGGCGTGTCCGATCACAGATCGCACCATCTCAACGGAGAAAATACCGTACCGGCGCAAATTATTGGGCATCAAATATTTGAAAATCGACGCCCAACATTACAAAGATTCTGAAATGCCGTAGGGGAGGGGAAAAAAACCGGTCATTTTGGGTGCCCAAAACAAGTTTATTGCCCAATAATTTGCACTGGTACGGTAAGTCTCACACGGCTTGTCAAACTCTTTCTTTTTCCCCTAAAATGAGTTTGGAAGCTCTATCATGTGAATCTATCATATTGGGCGTGATCCCATGTAGTAGGACAAACCAAAAAGAATGGGGGGGGGGGGGAGGCAAGGACACCTACTTGCTGCTGGCACGTGAATGTGTCGTCTGGGGTTTTGTCTGAGCATGTCTGGCAACGGTTGCAGGTGATCGCGCAATCTGCGTGCCAAACGCCCCAGCCATGTGATTCAGATGAGTTGTTCGTCACATGATTGATTTTCAATGATAACTTTAACTGCAGTTGTGTACAGTTACGTGTACCTTACGCCTCGATTACTCCTGTTTGACGATACAACAGATGTTTGAGCGTACTGTATGAGTTGCTGGAGATGCATCTGGTGGGAAAAGTGGGGAATTGGGGGGGGGGGGGGGCGGGGCAGGAATGGAACGGGCATGTCGCATAACGCCTCTTCATAACAGACACAAAAATGCACATAGACAGTCAAATGATGCACGTGTGCACGCACACTCAAATGCACTACACACACACACACACACACACACACACACACACACACACACACACACACACACAGACACACACACACACACACACACACCGCGAACACTCACAAAAGGACGACGACCCGCAAAAGACACAAAGCAATCCCTGCAGAGGGTGCGTTCTAATCGGCTGTCTATTTTCAGAAAAGAGCGACCTAACTATCTGACAGGAGGGTGTTGGCAGGAGCGTACACGAGCCGGATTCACTCTTCAGCATGTCGGAGTCGCACATCCCTGCACACAAAATGCATTCGTGAATGGATACGGTCCATACCCCAAGTGATATCCAGGGTGAAGGCAATCACAGAAGTGCAAGCAACAATATATGCAGTGTCTTGACACCATGCATGCCAAATTTTGCTGTTACTGGAAGCTCTCTCCTCAGGCAGGAAAGTATAACGTGGTTGTGAAAAATGCTGCGGAGCATTCCCTGGAAAAGGGGAGGCCGGTTCTTACAAGGAAAGATGCCGTAGGTTGTGATTGTCCTCCCACTCAAAGCAGGAATGACAGGCGTGGCGTATTGGAGGAGACGTTGCGTTTTACTCTTAAAAATGCCATTCTCATTATACTAGTTACAAACATTAGAATTGTTAATACACTATCATTATCATCATTATTAATGATAATTGTTGTTGTTGTAGTTGTTATATTACTATTATTGGTGTCATCATCATCAACCTTTTCTCAAAAGTACGAAACGAGCTAAAAGGCATGAGGCCCTTGCTTGTGGTGGTCTCATCAAGTCATAATCGACATGAGAGGACAAAGTCGAGGAGCCAATGCGGGCGAGTTCCGACAGGGACACCCAGCTTGCAATTTTCCACAGATGCAGTCTAGAGTCTAGACTCTAGACAGATGCAGATCTGGTAAGAGAAGTCAGGTGGAGACTGTGTGATCGAGAGGACATATGCGGCGTACCCGACTGTTTGATTGCCAAGCATGTTGTGTTGTCGTGCGGCGGCATGTCAGTGCACACGCACAGCTTCTCCATCTTGATAGCTCCCCTTTGGACGGGATCTGTGAAATTCCCGGCATTCTGCAACCCCCAGCCCCAAATAAAATGTACTTACTTCACATCTTGCTCATTTTCAATTCGCTTCCAAGGGGATCTGTAAGACTCCCGGCAGTCTGCTCCCCCCCTCCCCCCTACACACAGAGCAGGGGAGGAAAAAAACCGTGATTCATCATGAACAGTAGCCCCTTTTCGGATTAACATTTGTAAAGTTTCCGGCATTCTGCACCCCTCAGCCCCCCCCCCCCCCCGAAAAAGAAACGTTCTTATCGAGCTCACCTCCAGCCTCCTTTTGAATCAGGATATGTGATCTTCCGATATCTTCCGGCACCCCTCTCAAACCCCTCCCCCCAAATGAACCGTGTTATCTAAGTTATCTTCAGTCCCCTTTCGAATCCTAGAATTCTGCGCTCTCTCTCTCTCTCTCTCTCTCTCTCTCTCTCTCTCTCTCTCTCTCTCTCTCTCTCTCTCTCTCTCTCTCTCTCTCTCACGCACACACACACACACACACACACACACACGCGCACGCGCACGCACACACACACACACACACAGAGAGAGGGGGAGAGAGAGAGAGAGAGAGAGAGAGAGAGAGAGAGAGAGAGAGAGAGAGAGAGAGAGAGAGAGAGAGATTCGTGCGAATGCACACAAGGTCGTGGGCACAACTTCACAACTGCAAGAGTGACATGCTTGAAGTTGGCGTCCTGCCGGTACCGCTGCACTGAGGTGCAGGCGTACCGTTCCGACTGCAACAGCATTCCACAACCGGGTTTGAGGTGGCAACAGCATTCCAGAAACGGGTCTGAGGTGAAGGTTGCAGGCGTACCTTCACAACTGCAGCTGCAACCTGGTTGAACATGGCGTCCCGCCCGGTGGTCTGAGGGGTCCAGTCGAAGTTGAAGCTGCCGGCGGGCTGGCTCCCCACCGGCCAGGAGAAGATTTGCCAAACCAGGACGGCCGAGGCCCCAAAGTCGTTGCCGGCGTCGTGCACAAACTTGAGGAGCGTGTCCCGGGTCGGCAGGTAGCCCTCCTGCAAGAAATACTTAATTACAAGGACGCAAGGAGGGGTGGCTGCGGTTTTGCTGAAAGGAGCAAAGGGGGAGGAGGAGGAGGAGGAGGAGAAGGAGGAGGTGGAGGAGGGGGAGGTGGAGGGGGAGAAGAAGAAGGGAGACAACGACGTCGAAGAAGAAGAAGAAGAAGAAGAAGAAGAAGAAGAAGAAGAAGAAGAAGAAGAAGAAGAAGAAGAAGAAGAAGAAGAAGAAGGAGGAGGAGGAGGAGGAGGAGGAGGAGGAGGAGGAGAGGAGGACAAGGATGAGGACGGAGAAGGAGCAGGAAAAGAGGGAAATGGGGAAAACCGATGAGTTTGTCTGTCCGATCCCAGACATTTTGCTGGGCCCATGACATCCATCAAGAACAGGCCTGACCGAACCGAAGGGTGATGTGCTGGGATGATTGAGGCCGCAAAGACTTGTGTGGAAAGCAAAGCGTGTCACGGGCCATTTTACGTGCGATAGACAGCGTGTAAAGTGTGCATGACCCTGACCCGGCGCACACGAAGAAAAAGGGCTGTGTAAGAATGACTCGGGTTGTTAGACGTACTGGCATGCCATATTCCTCGATTATGTATGGCTTTTGCAGGCTGAAGGCAATGCTGGCCCGGTCCTTAATGAAGGCATCTGCAAACAGAAACTATTCACTCGACCGCCACCAGAAACCCCCCCCCCCCACCCCCCTTCACTCTGCACAAAGGAACCAGTTGTTCAAGTCCAAACAGAAGCTATTCGTGCAACAGCAGAGCATGAGAATGGAAGCAAGGAGGGGAAGGAGGGGGAGGAAGGAAGGACGGAATGAAGGAGGGGATATTACATCCAAAAACAGCCACATGGCTGAAAGGGAAGGAAGGAAAGGAAGGCAGGAAGGAAGGGGATATTGCTTTAAAAACCAGCCATATAGCTGAAGGAGAAAGAGAGGGCCAGTTCAGCAAGACGAGAGAGAGGAAGCAAGCAGCGCATTCACGAGTGTTTCATACACTAAATGCTACATCCCTGACATCCTTTACACATTCGTAACACATACCTTTCAAAGACATGCAGTCGTAACACATTGCCTCTCAAAGACATGCAGTCGTAACACACTGCCTCTCAAAGACATGCAATCGTAACACATTGCCTCTCAAAGGCATGCGGTGGGGTCCTGCAATAAACTTGTGCCTGAGAACAGCTACCCATCGGAGGCCCCTCGCTTCCTGAGGAGAGGAACCCACATCCCCAAGCCCAGGCATTGGCATGTCACAATTGTACTCACAGCGATAACATGTGTTTCCGGTGTGGTACAAAAGAGCTGCAACTTAGGAAGAAGGAGCAAGAGGGAGAAGAGGAGGGGGAGGTGGAAGGGGGAGAATAAGAAGAAGAGGAAGAGGAAGAAGAAGAAGGAGGAGGAGGAGGAGGAGGAGGAGGAGGAAGAGAAGAAAGAAGTAGAAGAATAACAAAGGAGAAGAAGAATGAAGACGAACGAAGAAGAAGAAGAAGAAGAAGAAAAAGAAGAAGAAGAAGAAGAAGAAGAAGAAGAAGAAGAAGAAGAAGAAGAAGTAGTAGCAGCAGCAGGAGGACGGGGAGGATGAGAAGCAGGAGAAGAAGAGGAGGAAAAAGAAGGGGGGGAGAAAAGGAAGAGAGAAAAACAATGGATTCAAGCACCAGAACTCGAGGGGAAAGCTTGGAAAAAAAAAAGCTGGCTTGAAAATTGAGTTCAAAGAGAGTCCAACACTAATGCTAGAAAATGCAGTGTCAAGCCAGGATGCACCTCGGAGAATTTCGTAGTTGTTCTCCCCATAAGCAGGGTACTCCCAGTTGCTCGGGTAGCTGCATCCCAGTCGCCCCTCTAATAAAGCGTCTGGCCTTCCTTCTCCCAATGTTTCTCACCGTCTCTGTGCTTTCTAAGAAATGAGGTTTGATCAGGCCACAGTGGGTTGTAAACACCTCCCCCACTTCAACTTCAGAGCGCTTCTTGCTGCGCATGCACAAGCATGTACGGACCAATTGATTGATGAGTCACTCTCTCTCTCTCTTTCTCTCTCTCTCTCTCTCTCTCTCTCTCTCTCTCTCTCTCTCTCTCTCTCTCTCTCTCTCTCTCTCTCTCTCTCTCTCTCTCTCTCTCTCTCTCTCTCTCTCTCTCTCTCTGCCCTCATCCCCCGTTCCCACGCCGCCGCCCCCCACCACAAACACACACACACACACACACACACACACACACACACACACACACACACACACACACACACACACAAGCACACAAGCATGCGCGCGCGTGCGGGGCAATCGTCCCACTCACTAGAATACACGAGCTCATGAAGAAAAAGATATTGAGGCCGCATACATGTGCAACGTTCCAATGTCGATGCCGGGACAAGCCAGGTTTGCGGCAAAATCGACGCCCTTTGCTCCATCGTTCAACCTGCACACCATGCAAAAGTTCAAGCGAAAACCCCAAATCGGCCATTGGTAAGCCAAGAAGACTACCTGGGAGAAGATGTGAATTTTTTTATGCCACTGCAGGGGTCTTTCCTGCATCTACATACTTTTGTTCTGTGCATTTCTGAGATGATGTGCATGTCTGGGGCCCATCTGCGGGCCTCGGCTGGATAGAGTTATGAGATCAGTCTGCAGGAGCACCAGATGTAGCATCACAAAACCATCTTCCAACCTGATTTACTAGAAGAGTGATGTACAATCCAAGTCCTGTGTCTACTTAGACACTGTATATGTGCCAGTGCATTCTAAGGTCTTTGTCTTCTTAGACCCTGTCCATGTCTGAATGATGTGCATGTCTGAGATGATGCGCATGCTGTGCATGTCTATGAGATCCATCTGTAGCCTGGGCCGCATGGGCATGTGCCAGTGCAATCATGACCAACTCTAGTGTCTATTTGCACTCAGACCACAGCAAACAGAGATTGGGGCTCGACCACAATAGGGAGCAATGCAACAGTGCAGTCATGACCGATTGCTGTGTCTATTTGCTCTCAGACAACAGCGAACAGAGGTTGGGGCTCGAACACGACAGAGACAGTGCACTCATGACTGATTGCTGTGACTATTTGCACTCAAACAATCGCAAACAGAGGCAAGGGAACTTTTGCAGCGAACAGAGGTTGGGGCTTTTCCACCGCAGAGAAATGCTTATTTCCTGCCTCGTACATCAAGTAGATCAAGGCATGAATGTGGTGGGCGCTGCTTCGACATCCTCAGTCACTTTCCAAAAGCAGTTGGTGTTCACGAGTGTGAAGCTTGAACAGCAAAGATTAGATTTGAAGTCATGGATGTGGTGGGCATGGGCACTTCTGCAACATGTACTTGATGTACATCAAATACACTAGAAGTCAGGGAAGGAAATGGCCACTTCTGGGACATGTACTTGATGTACATCAAGCACTTCAAGTCAGGGATGTGATGGGCACCTCCGCGACCTGTACTTCATGTACAACAAGTACATCAAGTCATGGGTGTGACGGGCACCTGAGGGACATCATCAGTAAATCACTAACCACTGGTGCTCACAGGGGTGAAGCTTGAACAGGGGACCCTCGAAACCGCCTAGATGGGCCTTGCAGGGGCCGGGTCCCTCACCATGAATGAGCTTTGGGCAATTGCTTTCCATTCACAGAGTAGCCCTCCTCTCCACTGCTCACCTGCAGGCAAACAGACCCATCTTGTGATGATGCAAGCAGGCAATTTCTCTCCTACGCGTAAGCTTTCAAGTATTTCTCTACTTAGTTTTTAGGTAGTAGCCCTGTTGTTGTTCTTGTGTGTGTGTGTGTGTGTGTGTGTGTGTGTGTGTGTGTGTGTGTGTGTGTGTGTGTGTGTGTGTGTTGTTTATTATTTCTACTTTTATTTTGGTAGATGCAAGACCCGTTCTTTGTCCCGCTCCTAGATTGAGTCCTATATTGAGTCAGAGCACCTGCCAGTTCGTCAACGTCAAGCTGATTTCGGCAGGAGGGAACTTCCATGGAATTTTTGAAGAACACGCAACAAAGCCATCTTCCATTAGACCCTGATTTTGTGGCGTGCTGGCTCGGGATCGAGAACAGCCAGAAAACCGTGAAGACCATTTCCAGATCCTTGTATCAAATCTCTCTCTCTCTCTCTCTCTCTCTCTCTCTCTCTCTCTCTCTCTCTCTCTCTCTCTCTCTCTCTCTCTCTCTCTGTCTCTCTCTCTCTTTCTCCCCCCCCCTCAGTCTCTCTCACGCGCGCGCGCGCACACACACACACACACACACACACACACACACACACACCCACAGAAAGAAAGAATGACAACACAAAAGCAATATACACTTTGAGCAAAAAAAAAAACAAAAACAATCATGGGGTCCTGTGGGAGTGGCAGCGCACCAAGTGCTTGGAGTCGAGCGTCTTCACATAGCTTGACATTTGGCAAAGCCAGCCGTTTACAAGGGCGCCTGGCTTCAGCCCACGGCTGGTCTCATAATGGTCAGTCGTGTGGGGCTCATTCGCAAGCTCCCCTGCGGTACCCGCAGCCACACGTGTGCGCCGGTATTCCCTTCTTCCAGCCGTAGGCCCTTCATGCTCTAGTATCCCCCTTTTCTGCCTTCCCCCCCCCTCTCCCTCGCTCTCTCTCGTGCTCCCCCCTCTCTCACCCCCCCTCACCCTCCCTCCCTCCCTCCACACACACACACACACACACACACACACACACACACACACACACACACACACTCAATGTGAGAGAGAGAGAGAGAGAGAGGGATGGAGAGGCAAAATGACAACCAATAAGCATTACACAAACAGCAAAAAAAGAATAAATCAAGGGGTCCTGCGGAGGGCGTGGGAGTGGCGGCCTCACAAAGCTTGACAGTCGAGCGCTTGGTGCTTGGAGTCAAGCGTATTCACAAAGCGTGACATTTGGCAAAGCCAGCCATTAACAAGGGCGCCTGGCTTACAAACTTTGACACAAAGCAAGCAGTAGGCATGATGTGCATGCCTACATGGACTGTGTGTGTGAGTGAGTGTGTGTGTGCGTGTGTGTGTGTGTGTGTGTGTGTGAGAGAGAGAGAGAGACAGACAGACAGAGAGAGAGAGAGAGAGAGAGAGAGAGAGAGAGAGAGAGAGAGAGAGAGAGAGAGAGAGAGAGAGAGAGAGAGATTGTGAGAGGGGGGAAGGGACGTAGGGGAGAGAGGGGGGGAGGGAGAGGGAGGGAGAGAGGGGGGGAGGGAGAGGGAGGGAGAGAGGGGGGGAGGGGGGGAGGGAGAGGGAGGGAGAGAGAGAGAGAGAGAGAGAGAGAGGGGGAGAGAGAGAGAGAGAGAGAGAGAGAGAGAGAGAGAGAGAGAGAGAGAGAGAGAGAGAGAGAGGGAGAGGGAGAGGGAGAGAGAGAATGAGATTACGAGTGGGGATGAGTGAGCGCTCGTCTCTCTTCCCCCCACACCTCAACGCCCACCCCCCCTGGCTTTCTCTCCCTCTCTCTTCCCCCTCTCCCTCCACCCTCCTCCCTCCCTCCCACGATATGTTGGGACGCGGGGGGGGGGGGGGGTAAAGAGAGGGAAGGGGCGCAAAAGCTGCATCGGATGAGGGCTTTGAACAATGGGCCAAGATTGACACCCTCGACAAGTTTGGCCACGTGACGACGACGTACATGCCATGATTGACGGGTCGTCCCTGTACGGCAGGCCAGAGATAGTGTTGTTGCGGGTGATGATCTTTTCCACATACGAGCGATACGCCTTGATCACGTTCGGCTCCGAATAGAACAGCTCCTTGTCATATCCAGTCCCCAGGACACTGTCCACGTACCACTGCATCCCGCCTGCGGGACCGGTCCCCCAGCTGCCGGTCAACAGGGGCCCGGTATGAGCATGGTCCTCTGGTGTCTTCGCAACCCACCAGGGATTCCAAACATCCTAACAGCATAAGACCATAGGTAGGATGTGCTGCGCTACTTGTAAAATCCATCTGGAGGTAACAAAGTAAGAAGGTGCGATGCACCTCATTAGCACATTTCATCCGAAATTAATCACGTATACTGTACAACACATCTCGCCCAAACAATTCCTTAATGTTCCTCACCACCCATGATTTTCTTGTCATTGTCCTCTTTTCCTCCATGCCCAGCCCACCATCCACAACTGCCTCTTGGGCGCTGTTCCAATTTCCAACAGACCATCTGCGTGCAGCTCCCTCCTGCATGAATGCTTTAAGCACGCCCTTGACGTTCTGAGAATGCCATATCGGTGGACTAAGAGACCATGAGCTTCAAGCTACTATGACACCCCTTCTCAAGGAAATTTGCCTTGCTTCCTTAAAGCCTGACTCGAGTCCAAATAGGAGGTAGAACATGCTCCTCCCAAGATGCCCTTCTGCCCTTTCTCGAGCTCGTAAAGAACCTAACTAGATAGAGCACTGTCATTCTGCAGAGGGCAAAGACTTAAAGAACATTTGTGTGCACACGCACACGTACATACATAGACACGGACTTAGACACAGACACAGACACAGACACAGACCCAGACACAGACACACACACACACACACACACACACACACACACACACACACACACACACACACACACACACACACACACACACACACACACACACACACACGCACACACAGACACACATCACACAGAGAGAGGGGGGGAGGGAGAGAGAGACCTCTTCAGCTAAGGAGCCAATCCCACAAGTTCTGATTTTGGCTGATTCTGGCTAACTTTTTGTAGAATTTGAGATTTGTACGACAACTCGCAATGGCCATAGGTCTGCATCCCCATCACGGCTGATCCTCAAAATGGAAAGTGGTTGCGTACCAATTTCCTTTTCATAGTTGACGAGCACCATGATCAGCCGCATTCCGTACTCGGCCGCTTTGCTGACGATGAGGTCCAGGCGCTGCAGCGTGGTCTCATTGTACTGCCCCAAGGAGGGCTGGATGGGGTACTCGGACTTCAGGCTCCCTCCCCAGTCGAAACCGTTGCTGAAAGCAAAGATGCGTGTGACGTTGAAGCCGCTTGCTGACGACGTCTGCACATGTCACGTCACCAAACTTACATCTTTTGAAATCTGTTCCCATCCCCTCCGCTCTCACATGTCACGACGCAATATTTCTCTTGAAAATTTTTGACGGGATCTCTTGAAATTTGCGCCCATCCCCTCTGCTCTCACATGCATGTCCCAAGGCCCCCTCCCCCCGAACCAAACCCTCGCCAAACAGCCCCCCCCCCCCCGCTGCACACACACACACACACACACACACACACACACACACACACACACACACACACACACACACACACACACACACAAGCACACACAAACACACACATTCACAAACACACACACACACACACACACACACACACACACACACACACACACACACACACACACACACACACACACACACACACACACGCCCCGTGACACATACACTCAAACATGCCATCACTAGTAAACCTGGTGATCACTAGTAAACCTGGTGGGAGAGGGAGGCATTGGCCGGGGCCATCACCCTGAAGAACTGGTCCACAGCATCTGCGGATGTCCAATCGGTTACTTGAAGATAGTCAGCATTTGTCCCTGCATCCCCCACTACCCTTCAGAGAGAAGGAAGGAAGGAAGGGAATATTACATCCAGAACCAGTCATTTTGGCTGAAGAGACACCAAAAAAATCTGCTCCTTGAAAAGCCGTTCCACAGGAGGAGTTTTGTAGCCCTTCGTGATGAATGTGAAAGTCGAGATGATTGCTCGGGCAAGTTCCCCCAACTCCTGAGAAACAAAGTCCTTCCACACAGCTCCACCTCTTAATAGGGCGGACAGTCTACATTGGATGTAGGACTTAGATCATTCAGTGAACACAGGGCTTAAGATTTAGGTCCAGTACAGAGACTTCAGACATTATGCCAATCAGCGTACTTAACATCTGGCATTGCTTAAAGTGGTGAAAGCAAAAAGGTGTGCAACGGGATTCTAACCAGAGAACACATGTCACTGAGAAGTAGCTGACCCAAGAGCATCACGAATATGCGAAGGGCACTTGTAATAAGAAACGCACTCAATAACATGCTCGCACGCATGCACGCAATTCACAGGCATTCTCAGAGGTCAAGGCCAAATATCATTACCAAGGTGGCTTCCTTTGAAGTGCTCACCCACTCAAATTATCACTTACTGCATTACTGGGAAATTCCAACGAGGTCGAAATTGTGTAGCATTTGGCAAAATTTTCTTATATTTTGAGTCGGGACAGTCCCGATCGTGACAAATTTGGGCTGATATGTGGCCTTGTTGTAGTTGCCAGCAATATTGTTCAGCTAGTTCGCCCGATTTCATTTGAGATAATGGCATAGCCCCATCACGGATGCATGCAAGCCACAGCCACCCTAGTGCACGCATGCAAGCACAGCCACCCCATGGCATGCATGCAAGCACAGCCACCCCAACGCACGCATGCAAGCGCAGCCACCTCCCTGGCACGGATGCAAGCACAGCCACCCCATTGCACGCATGCAAGCACAGCCACCCCAGGGCGCGCATGCGCTCATCCGCATGCAGGTATGGAGCAAACACTGTTGGGACCACAAACTCGCGTGCACACATGCTTGCGCACGCAAACAAATTTGTCCATGCGTGTGAACTTGTTCTCCGCCCATGGATACAGCTGCACGCGGTTGTGCAGCCGTGCCAGTTGAACACTGACAAAACCGATCTTCGCACCCAGGAACAAGCGCAAAGGAGATTGGATCGCGACTCTACTGTCCCAGAGGGGAGGTATGTGTGTGGAGGAATGCTTCCAAAGGAGAGGAAGGAGAGGTGCCACCTGATGTTGAGGGTAGGAAAGGAGACGAAGGAGAGGTGCGACCTGATATTGAGGGGAGGAAGGGTTATGAGGGGAGGCTTCCGATTAACAGCTTTTCACCAATTGACTCAAGGGAGGGGGGGGTTGGTGTATGTCTGGAGGAAACACTTCCGGAAGAGAAGCAAGGAAGGAAAGAGATATAATTTCCAGCACCGGCCATTGTGGCTGAAGGGGATGACGATAGAATTATCTAGGATCCAGAGCCCCTACTAGTGTGTATATGTGTGGAGGAAACACTTCCGAAAACAGGCAAGGAAGGAAGGAGATATGACATCCAGCACCAGCCATTGTGGCTGAAGGAATGATGGGATTTACTGTCTAGGATCCAGATCCACTACTAATGTGTATAGGTGTGGAGGAAACACTTCCGAAAGAGAAAAGGGAGCAGAAAACATGACATCCATCGAGAGAGGGGGTTTGCGGGACGGGCCCACCGACAAAGAAAACCGGGCGTCCATCAACGGACAGGTAGGGGCCGTGGGTCCCCACAAACGGAGTGTCTTTCGTGAAGCGGGGAGCCTGCTCCTCCGTGCGGGCCGTCTTTTGCACTCCGCTCATCTCCATCGGCTGCGGCAAGCTCCACTTAGTAGGTGTGGATTGCTGAGGGGCACTATCACCATTCTCAGCCCTCTCCCCATCCTGAACGCTGGATTGCAAGGCATCCAAAGTCGGCGCCTGTTTCACTGACGCGTGGTTCCCGGGTCCCTCGGGGCCGGCTTCTCGAGCCTCATTCCTCTTTAATGGGCTCATGGCGGTCGTGCCTTCAGTCATGCCGGCAGAGTCCTGGCTTCTCGGCCCAGAGGCCGGGGACTGGGACCTCATGCTGGGGTTGGAGGGAGATTTCGCACTGCGGCCACCTTTCTTAGCGAAGACGAATTCCTGGTTGGGCCCCACCCCTGGTTCTGGCATGACAGCTGGAGCCTCTGCCAGGTCAGCGCTGGGCCCTGTGGCTGGTACTGCCCCCTCCGAGGTATGCACTTTGAGTGACCTGGACGTGACCCCGTCTTGCGGACCCAAAGGTAGGCCGTTTTCTAGAGCGTATGCCCGTTTTGATGCACGTGATAGCGTGTTTGATCCCCCTGCTGTGGCCTGAGGCCGTGAGGGCAGACCAGAGGGGTTTGGGGAGTTGGACACATCAATCCACCCATCTGCCTCCTTGTCCTGCAGGAATGCCAGAACCTGCAGTGCTGCACCTGCATGATGAAGCTCCCCGAACGCTGCTACTTCCTCGGAGCTCTCTGGTCGTGTATGTGGCCCTGACAAGGCGACCTGAGCAGGGAGTCACAGGTTGGAATACCACAAGCACTCAAAAACACCTCAAACTTGCTTCTTTGCGTTCCATAAGGAAGCTTGCTTCCAAGACCGATTTCATGTGATGTGCATGTGCGACTTGTAGACGTGTTGATGAGAGGTCTCGTGCATAACCAAAATCCTGCTATGGACAAAGAGAAAGTCTGGAATGGAACCACCAAAAGTCAGACCGCACTTGCTGGGCTTGATAAAGTAAAATGAGCTAAGAATGACGAAGGTGTTGTGCAGTTAGAGACATTGTTTTTTGATGTTTTCCGCAGGCATGAGGGTCCCCCGTTGGTTTACTAAGGGTGTTCCAAACTTACATTTTCGAACTAACACTCTTCCAGCAACAAATGGTATGACACATTTGAGATTTCTTCGACAAAGACACCAAATAACGGCCCTAGTACGCACCGTAGCGGAGGATACAACGAATAGCAGCACGAGGCAGGCACGACTTGCCCACACCATGCAACCTTCGGGTCTCGCTTTAGTCACACAATACTTCAAGTAAAGCATTTTCCACCGCTACCATACCAAAACTAACCAGGATATTGCAATCCTCGCGTGGTTTGTAACACGGAAGGATCACGATATTCCGAGGCTGCTCAGTGTCGCGCTATAAAACAGCTCAGAGGGGTAATTGCTTACTTCAATGCATGTTCTGCTTCATACTAAGCTCATTCAGCACCTTAGCAGCAAAGCCAAGATTATCCAGTTGAGCTGTGGTCGGCAAGGTTTGAAGCACGGAAAGACATCTGTGGGTCGAAAACTTTGTAATTCACACGGAGGATCGTGCCGCGTCATCAGAGTGTCCATCACGTGACCGAGCACGGGAGGGCACGTCGGATGATGGCCTTTTCTCAAGTTTTGTGTATTGAGAATTAAAGAGTGAAGCTTATCCTTACCGCACACCGTATTGTAGTAGAACTAATACAATTTGTACGTTGTTTTAACTTGCAGTAGGCTATGTGATCTCATTAATGCAAAAATGACTTTGTGCCCTGTACCTCATCCATTTACATCGATCTGGGGAATGTACCATTTTCGAGAATTGGCACCAATGTTCCCTCCCACCAGGTGGATGCTAAGGCAGGCAGGCAAGTACACAAGCTCAACGCTTACAAAGACAACCTCCTCGACTTCCAGACTTTCTTGAAGTGCCTCTCTCAAATATATTATGTTATAGATTATATATTGTTACATTTAGGTTGTGGGGATGTGTCCCAGGCCTGGAGGGCACGAGCGGAGCGAGTGATCAGTAGAGTTATGGGGCCATTCTTATGGCGGCCGTACGCCCACACAAATGCCTTGCTTTCTTCACACCTATATCAAGTCATTGATGGTGCTAGGCAAGTCTGTTACACAGCTTCCACACTAACGCATTTGTGTCTCAATAACCTAAGCAATTGCTTCACGCTAACTAAGATCATTCATGATCCATATCACCCTGATCTTCACTCTAAGGTTCACCCCCGCAGCCAATGAAGACACAGATGTTCAATAGTCAATTAGCGTAAGCAAGTAAACAAGCATGGCCTTAATGTCTTTTGTGAACTTTTGTGCTTGGCGTTCCCTGTATGACCCGGCACGAGGGTGTTAAGTCCGGCGACACTCTTGTTGTGCGTAGAGAAACAAGCAGTGTCGTCTGTGAGTGAAGAGACTTGACTGGCAACAGTAAAGTAGCAAACACCCGAAGTGCTTTTTGATGTCCCAATCAAGTGTTACAATGTTTATTGTTCTCTCTCGTCACTCGGCAATTCAAACTACTCTATCAACAACGTTACTGATAGTCTGCATTACCAATGTCCGATGAGCTAAGCAATTACACCTTTCTATTGTACCTTATCTAGACCCTTCCTAAACCATTGTTCATGTTCATATGATGTCTTGACCGCAGTTTACCTGTATGACCCGGCACGAGGGTGTTAAGTCCGGCGACACTCTTGTTGTGCGTAGAGAAACAAGCAGTGTCGTCTGTGAGTGAAGAGACTTGACTGGCAACAGTAAAGTAGCAAACACCCGAAGTGCTTTTTGATGTCCCAATCAAGTGCCTCAATCCTTCGAGCCAGGAGCATATAGCCTTTCGAGCAAACCGTGTCCGATTACCTCATCCTTTCTTATTAACGTGCAATTGGTCTAGATTGGTTCTGGCAGAACTCCTGGGTTCTGCCACTGATTACTCATTCTACTAACTGTTCTCTCTGGTACTTGACGATGATCTGGCCACTATTACTCTTCTGAGGGAAAGGCACCAAAAATGTTCTGTCACTATTATAACACTTCCCCTTGCCTTTTCCTCACAAAAACTTGGCCAACCCCAGAGCCTCACGATGTCCCTGAAACACCTGCCTTGTCAAAGGCTTCGTGAATATATCTGCTACATTCCTTGCAGAAGGAACGTATTTCACATCCACCTGACCCAATGCAATAGCTTCCCGTGCAAAATGGAAGCTGATTGCGATGTGCTTGGTATGTTTAGAGAACACTGGATTTCTGAGATGATTGATGCATCCCTGATTATCACAGTGGATCTTCACAATCCACGGAGAAATCCCAATTTCTTCCAGGAATCCCTTCATCCAATTTGCCTCTTTGACAGCTGCACTAGCCGCCATAAACTCAGCCTCTACAGTGGATGTGGCCACTGCAGACTGCTTTTTGCTTCCCCAAACTACTGCTCCTCCAAACACACGAATTACGTAAGCAGTAGTGGAAAACCTGTGATCCTGATCACCACCATAATCTGCATCCACAAAGCCCTCCAGCTCTGTGTCCTTCCCTCCAAGTACTAACACAAGATCCCTGGTAGCCATCAGATATTTCAACACTCTGATGGCTTCATTCCAATGAGCAGTGGTGGGAGTAATCCTATACCTGGAAAGCACTCCTACAGCCTGGGAAATATCAGGCCTTGTGGTGTTGGCAATGTACAACAGTGACCCAACCAGTTCACAGTATCTGTGACCCGGAGGTAAGGGACTCCCAGCTCCAATGCTGGCACTGTTGTCCTTAGACATAGGTCGCTGTGTGGCCACAAAATCCTTAGTCATAGGGGTGTCAGGCCCCACAGACTCCAGATCCAGCCCAAATTTCTCAACTAGGGCATCAATCTTTGGGATGCAACTCAAGGAAATCAACCCTTTCTCTCTATCTCTCATCACTTGACAGCCCAAGAAATCTTTCACCTCTCCTAGATCATGAATGGTGAACTCCTGCTTCAGCAACCCTTTCACTCTCTCAATCTCACTCATGCCCTTTGAAACTATCAATAGATCATCAACATAAATCAGCACAAAGGATTTCCCTCCATCCACAAGAACATTTCACATAGACCCCAGCATCACTCTTGCACACCTCATACCCCATGGTATGTAGCTTCTCATTAAGGGTCTTATGCCATGCCCTTGGAGCTTGCTTCAGGCCATACAGTGCCTTCTTCAAGCGACACACAGTGTTCCCATCCCCATTCTCAAACCCAGGAGGTTGTGTGACATAGACCTCCTCCTCTAATTCACCATTTAGAAATGCAGTCTTGACATCCACCTGGTGAATTTCAAGACCCTCCTGTGCAGCTACAGACAGCAAAGCTCTTCTAGACCCATAACTGCTGGTGGGAGCAAATACCTCCATTACATCCACTCCTGGAATTTGCCTGCACCCTTGAGCCACCAGCCTAGCCTTGAATCTAAGCACATTACCATGGGCATCCATTTTCACTGAGAAAATCCAGTGAACAGGGATTACTTTGTGACCACGAGGTCTTGGAACAAACTCCATCACCTCATGAGCATCTAAGGAGTTTTGCTCCTCCTGCATTGCAGCCTTCCAATATTCCCACTGTGGGGACTGCTGGGCTTCCTTTAAACTGGAAGGCACACTAATCTTCCCAAATCGCACACCAGTGTGCTTCCCCTGATCTTGCTTACTCTTACTCTCACTGTCACCCACTACTCTTTCGCTGAATATCGCTGCACTGCATGAGGGGACTGTGGGGAGCGATCCAGACCCCCCTCTCTGATCTTTCTCTCTCTTAGACTCACAACTTGCCCTCTCAAGCTTGCTACCAGTCTCTCTCACATCATCCTCCCAAACACAGGTACCTCTCGGAAAGCTCTTGTAATTGGGCGAATTCTCACACTGTCTAGGCTTCCGATTCACCTCCTCTGACACACTCTCACATGGCTGACGGTTTGCAGTCCCGTCTGGACTCTCACAGGCATTTGAACCACACTGCATGGCATGAGCTCTTGGTCTGTCTTGAGACTGTGCCCATGTCTCTCTCTCTCTCTGTCTGCTCCCTGCCAAACATGAGCGCTGGGGCGCAGGCCCAGCAGCACACTCACAAGCATAGCCCACACTTGCGTGACTGGCACCACATTGTCTCTGGGCATTACAGACAGAGCTCCCATCTCTAACAATTTCCTCAGGTACTGAGCAGGTCCCACCCAGGCAACTCAGCTCACTTGGACCATTTTCAGTCTGATCAGAGACTGTCCCCCTCTCATCGCTCACATGTGATGCAGGTCTCTCAGGATCCTGACCTCTTTCCTGCACTTCCCCTGGTCCCTGTGACTCGGTGTCACATTCAGTCAACCCCACTCGCTCACAGCTCTCGCCCTTCTCCTGTGCCAGCAGGAGCTCTCGAGCAGCAGTGCGCTGCTCATAGCGTTGTGATCTTGTCAATCCATCCGGCTGCTGGCCTTCGTTGTCAGGCCGCAGATCTCGGAGTGTCTGCTGTGCTCGCCCCAAACACCGTTGGTGTTCTTCGCTGTCGGGATTCCCTCTTGCCATTTGATGAAGAGTCTCCAGCATGCCGGACTGGTCCAGGTCCAGCTAATGAGTTCCTCCCGGTGATCCAGTGGCAAGATCTGAGGCACCTTCCTCCGGGAGGCACTTCCCCTGACAGTCAGGCTCGGTTGCAGCCTCGTCAGGGGCTTCTGGGAGGGTGCTGTCAGGTCTGTTGCTGGAGCTGGGTATGCTGATCCTGCCATCTCGAGTGTGGGGCTGGATGTGATCAGCAGGAAGTTCACTATCCCACTGCTGGAGGTGCAAACCTTCTGGATATGAAAACATCTGTGGCTGTCCAGGCAGAATGTGTAATCCTACTCTGGAGGCCCCCCGAATGTGCTCCACAAATTCCACATCTCTGCTCTCCCGCCAGACCCCTCCTCCTAGATAGATTCGATATGCCTTGGACACTGGTGAATATCCAGTGAACATCCCGGGTACTGCCTTAGGAGCAAATACACCCCTCTGCTGGTCTGGAACATGCACGAATGCCAGACATCCCCAGGTACGTAGAAGGGAGACATCAGGTTTGTATCCCATAAACATTTCACAGGGGGTAAGAGGCCTGCCTGAGCTGGGTCCCATGTTCACAAGGGTGCAGGCTGTCTCCAGTGCCTCTTTCCACATCACGGGACTGGCTGCTGCAAAGTTGAGAAGTGTCCTGGTTCGCTCCTTGAGGGTTCTGTTGGCTCGCTCAGCTATTCCATTCTGTTGCGGGGTATATGGTGCTGACATCTCCAGTTTAGTGCCCTGAGATGCACAGAACTCCTTGAATTTGGCATTAACAAATTCAGTCCCCCTGTCACACCGAATGCATTTCACAGTGGTCCTTCGTTCTGTCTGCCAAAACAGGACAAGGTCCCTGACAACAGCTCCAATAACCTCCTTTGATTTGACTGGCAAAGCTGCTTTCCATCCTGATGCTTCATCAACTACTGTCACCCAATACCGTTCTCCAGTAATTGCAGCTGGAGATATAGGACCCACAGTATCAATGTGAATTCTGTCAAGGGGGTTCACTGCAGGTCTGGAACTTTCCCCAAACGGTGGGCGTGCATGCTTCCCCTCAATACAGGCTTCACAGTACTTGGGGCATTTTTCACAAGGGGGGAGATGTGTGTCTAGGCCAGTGACCAATTGCTCGCTGCTCAGCCGTAGCATCCATGGTTCTCCAGGGTGTCCCAGTCTGCTGTGCCACAGGAACCGTCTAGTGCAGTCGTGCTTCAGGCTTTTCTTACTTTTTCTCTTCAAGGCAGCTGTTACTGGGCATGGGGTTTTACTTGCAGTCACAGGCACACAGTTGTGTACATAATACAAACCATTCTCTGCACTCACTGGCATCCTCCACCCATTTGGGCCTGTCACTGCTGTAAAGCTGCCCACACCGTCTGTGGCGAGGCAGGCACCATCACGAAGGGCAGCAGATACTGACAGGATATTGGTCGCAGCTGAAGGAACACACTGCACATGATGCAGCCACAGTGGTACGTGCTGTGAGGACAACAGACAAACTGAGCCAGTGGCAATGATTCCTCCTGTTGCATCTGAAGTGGCAAGTTGAAGGGGAATAGGTTTGGTATGTACAGTGGGGGCATGCAGCAGGGACAGGCTGTTCACAAGGTGCACTGACGCTCCACTATCCACAAGCCAAGACTGTTTGGACTGTCTATTGCAGTGAGAGTCCAGCACATTGTAGGACACTACGTATGGCATACCTTCTGAAGGGGGAGAGGGAGGGCCATGTGGTGGATGCAACAGTGGAAATGCTCCAGCTCCCGGGAAGGCATGCTGCACAGTTGGGGGTGGCTGAGGTGCTCCAGGGAATTGTCCCTGAGGCCACATGCCAGCTAGCTGCTGTACAGCTGCAACTACGTTCCTCTGGGTGTCTGCATCCCTCTGCCTCTTGCGGCAGTCTCGCCAGAAGTGCCCCCTTTTGTGGCAGTAGTTGCAGGTCCCCTTTATCTCTCCCTTTGCTTCCCCCTCTGCTGGCTGCTTGGGTTGGTTCAGCGCACATGCTGTTGGTGCAGTTACAGGGGCAGGTGGGGTAGGCTGAGCCATCATGACCACTGCCTGTTGCTCCCCATCATCATTATACCCTGAGGCCTCTGCTGTGGTGGAGATCAGATCTGCCAGCTGATCCAAAGGCTGAGCAACTGCAGTGGGTAGCAATCCTGGTGGGTTGGCTGCTGCTGGAAGTCCCTGCACTATCTGGGTTGCCACATGACCATCCAGGAGATCATGTCCGTTACGTTTCAGGCAGCTCTTCAGATTGATCATCCTGGACACATACTGGGAGATAGTTTCCCCTCTCTTCATGCCCCTTGCCATCTCCTTCAGCCAGTCTGCATTGGCTTGGGGGTTGTGTCCACCAACAAATTTCTTGCATATAAATACGTAGGCATCATAAGCAGAGGGCTTGCTAGACAGTTCCCCCAACCATTCTTCTGGTACTGATTCATAGATCAGTAGCATAGCAGCAGCATTGTGAATTGTACCAGGCATGGCTTCTTGAATAGCAGGTAGGGAACCTTTTGCACTATTAGCAGCAGTGAATGCATTATCCCACACTATAAAGTTCTGACCATGACGCAATAGCTTGATATGGACCTTTACTTGCGTGGCAATAACCTTGGGAAGACTGTCTCCCTCACCCTTGGAGGTACTGGGTGTGCATGGCTCTCGCGTGGGGGTTGATGTTGATTCCTCGTCCGCTGACTTTGATGCTTCACTGGTGCTCGTACCCTTCTTCTTCATGCTGTTCGGACCCTGTCAATCTTCGCTCCTTTCTGACAGTCTGGAGTCTCCGTCCTCGTCCTCGCTGTCGTCTTCTGTTTCCCACTCGTCCACTTCAAATTGTCCTTCGCCGTAGAGAATTAGATGATCAATGAAATCGTCTCCCAGGCTGCTCAAAGCTAGCTCAATCGCTGCGTAGGCCGCTTTCTCGGTCCAATATGCTTCGTGCGACGGACCTCCTGTTTGCTGTAAGCACCTCTCAAAGATTGCTCGTGTCAGATATCCTGGCTCTCCGTTGATGAACGAGATTTCCCAAACAGTGAATTTATATGCTGGATAAATCGGGAAACGCTCTCGGAACCACTGAGGTGGGGTGAGTGCTCCTCGTCCGTGTGCTTCGTGGACGAAGTCCTTCACTAGGAATACCCGTTCGTCTATCGTTCGTGGGCCTGTCTCTCCTCCTGCCTTTCTTCGCTCGTTATATGTTGGAGGAGGAGGTGGAGGTGGATGAGGTCTACTTCTGCCCGTGCTCATACGTCCGGTTTGTCGCGTTCGCGCCATCGCAGACTACTCTGCCCAAGTCATACATTTTTCATGCCTCAGCAGAAAAGTGGTGGGCCCATAACCTGTGAACTTTTGTGCTTGGCGTTCCCTGTATGACCCGGCACGAGGGTGTTAAGTCCGGCGACACTCTTGTTGTGCGTAGAGAAACAAGCAGTGTCGTCTGTGAGTGAAGAGACTTGACTGGCAACAGTAAAGTAGCAAACACCCGAAGTGCTTTTTGATGTCCCAATCAAGTGTTACAATGTTTATTGTTCTCTCTCGTCACTCGGCAATTCAAACTACTCTATCAACAACGTTACTGATAGTCTGCATTACCAATGTCCGATGAGCTAAGCAATTACACCTTTCTATTGTACCTTATCTAGACCCTTCCTAAACCATTGTTCATGTTCATATGATGTCTTGACCGCAGTTTACCTGTATGACCCGGCACGAGGGTGTTAAGTCCGGCGACACTCTTGTTGTGCGTAGAGAAACAAGCAGTGTCGTCTGTGAGTGAAGAGACTTGACTGGCAACAGTAAAGTAGCAAACACCCGAAGTGCTTTTTGATGTCCCAATCAAGTGCCTCAATCCTTCGAGCCAGGAGCATATAGCCTTTCGAGCAAACCGTGTCCGATTACCTCATCCTTTCTTATTAACGTGCAATTGGTCTAGATTGGTTCTGGCAGAACTCCTGGGTTCTGCCACTGATTACTCATTCTACTAACTGTTCTCTCTGGTACTTGACGATGATCTGGCCACTATTACTCTTCTGAGGGAAAGGCACCAAAAATGTTCTGTCACTATTATAACATCTTTACATATCTAAATAGGCTCATTGGCCTCCCCTGCAGAGCACGAGTAGAGCGATCGCTCGCGAGTGATCAGTAGAGTTATGGGGCGAGACCGATCTTATGGCGGCCTTACACCGACACAAATGCCTTGCTTTCTTCACACCTATATCAAGTCAAGATGGTGCTAGGCAAGTACACTAGTGCCATTCACTTCCGCTTTTACCTCTCAAGCACCAGTGTTGCCAGATCACGCGCTGATCTGGCAAACCGCATGCGAATACCATACGACAACAATTGTGACGGGCTGCTGTTGTTAATCACATGCCTCTGTTATCAATATCCTGCTTGTCTCATGTCTGCATTTGTTCACGTCAATCTTTTTCTATTTTTTCTATTAGTTCATGTCTGTTCAAGAGGAAGGCATACTCCCTATAGGTCGTGAAATGCAACATATGTACTCTGGATGTGGTGGGTGCCAGAAGAAGCAAACCCTCTCTGGGATTGCCTCAGGACTGACATGTGGTCAGAGAATTCAATCCATTCAAAATACCTTGAGTTCACTCAGAACTCTCAAACCTGCAGCTTCCCGGCCAAAGTGTAGAATGTTTGTAAATGGAGGAGATTATTGTACACAAATTCCATTTCCAACGTCACAACTTCATTTAGGTGGGTACGTACCCGCTGAATGTGCTCGACATTGATGCTTCCCACCAGAAAATGTAGAGTGTTAGTTAGAGAGACGGAAGAGGGCGGAAGATTACTGCATACAAATTGAATTCACAATCTTACAATATTCGCTTTGAGGGTAAGAACCCTCTAAACTCAGTACGTACTGCCAATCTGAGACACGCGACTCATCGGCGATCAACCCGTACGTACGTACAGGGTACCTTCCTCCTAGGAAAGGTTACTGGAACCGGGATCATATCCCAAAACGTCGCTTTGACACACCACATGAGGTGTGTACTACTTATGGGAGCCTGAATCTGGCCCCGTCCACCTGAACTTGGCCCCGTTCAACTGAATCTAGCCCCATTCACCTGAATCTGGCCCCATTCACCTGAATTTGGCCCCGTTCACCTGAATCTGGCCCCATTCACCTGAATCTGGCCCCATTCACCTGAAATTTGCAGGTGAACGGGCCCAGATTCAGTTGACATGAAAAGTGAAGCCTATCCTAACCCCACACCACGATTCCTGCATGCGGGTATGTGGCATTTCACACAGCTCCAGCCCTTTGAATCCAGGACTCGATGTCAAGGTGTGCAGTATCGTCAGCCCTATGAATCCAGGCCTCGCTGAAGCCCTATGAAGCCCTATGAATGAAGCCCCATGAATCCAGACATCGCTGTCAAGGTGCACCTCGCTGTCAATTGACCTTGCAAGGTGCACACGTGTGCAGTATCGTCAGCTCATCAAAATTAACCTAAGATTAGAATAATGAAGCTAAGATCACATAAGGGTGAGTCGGGCCAATGGGCACCAGCTATTAAAACCCGAAAGGGACAGTTCTGATTCGCATTCAAATGTGAACGCAAACTAGGCTCTTGCCAGAGCTGAACGATCTGACTGAAGTGGAGTTTAGAAATATATTTGCCACATATCCTCCTAAAAGACTCATCTGTGCAGCTGCAAAGTCCGTGCACAGGTGGTAAACCGAGCAATTTTGGGGCTAAATGCCCCCGCCTGGAAAACTAAACTGAAATTTCAATAACGCAAAAGCTCGACAACTAAGCATCTGAGAACAAACTTTAAGCATGCCACGATCACTTGGAGTTAAGCGGAATCTCG
>KV908376.1:65000-92500 GCA_002005505.1 Botryococcus braunii
CTCTCTCTCTCTCTCTCTCTCTCACTCTCTCTCACACACACACACACACACACACACACACACACACACACACACACACACACAGACACAGACACAGACACGCGCGCGCGCGCGCGCACACACGCACACATGCAGGCGCACGCGCCCGTAAGACAGTGAGGGCCAGAATGGGGTTTCAATCCCATCCATTTGCCCAGAAGCAGGTGCAAAAGCTGTCGGAGAGGAGGTAGGAGACGGGGATGGGAGAGGAAGGACGAAGCTAGCCTAAAGGGGAAAATGACTTTAATGATGGCACAGCAAAGCAATTGGAGCGTGTTGCGTTGAAAGCGGTGGGAGAGAGCTCACCACGTTGGGGTTGTTGAGCCACGCCCCGTTGAGCACAAA
The DNA here is from genome assembly GCA_002005505.1 of Botryococcus braunii. Lineage (NCBI taxonomy): Eukaryota > Viridiplantae > Chlorophyta > Trebouxiophyceae > Botryococcus > Botryococcus braunii. The sequence continues at coordinate 65,385 of KV908376.1, forward strand.
CCTGGGGGAGCGGGTGAAGTAGGAGGTGGCGATTGACGACGCAAACCTGTGCAGAGCAAATCCAGCGCCCCCACCCCTCAGTACACGTATACCCTCATTAACATGCGTACTAGCAAATCTTGGAGATTTAGTGAAGTGGGTGGTGCTGATTGACGAGGCAAACCTGTACAAAGCAACCCCTCGCCCCCACCCCTCAGCACAGCAGTATGCCCTCAGTAACATGCGTGCTAGCAAGATTTGAGAGATCTGGTGAAGTTAGGTGGGTGCTCATTAAAACCAGACAAATATGTGCAGAGCCCTTTACCCCCCCCCCCCCACTTCCCCCAACCTCCGAACACCTATCGCGTCAAAGACATGCATACTAGCAAGGTTTGGGAGATCGTAGGCGGGTGCTAATTGTCTCTAGGACAATCTCCGCAGTACCACTCATTGCTTTGTGCAACAGCAAAATTTCTGGTACAAATCCAGCAGCTGCAGGATTCAAAAATCTGGCGTGGAGAACAGGCGGGAAAAACCCCTGTGGGAAAGATTGGTCTGGAAAAACGGATTGAGGTGGGTTGGCCAGATTGATGTGGACCCCTGTTCTCAGCACTTGAGGGGAGATGACTCTCTCAACTGCAAACCGTCAGCCTTGAGAATTGAAGCGAGTTTCTCGACTTGACTCGAATCCATCCTTTCCAGGTGCTTCAAGACTGCGGGACATGCTCAAGTACACACGGTACCACACTCCACAGTACCGTACAAAAGTACATGTACTTTGTGTTGCTATCCAAGATCCCCAATATCCCAGATCCACCACCTCAGCATCCTATTCCAAGAGCCCCAAGATCCAGTAGACTGCTCACAAGTGTTCGCACAACTGCCAAGGAAAGAGATTCTGTCCGAGATCCCTCAGAGGGGAGCGGGGGTCTTGGACCGGTGCTTGTATTTGCGTTATGAATGTTGGGGCTGGTGCTAAGAAAAGCCTCATGATGGGGCTCACCGGAGCGGGGCGTCGGCGAAGGCGATGATGCTCGGTTCAACTCCATTGATGACCACCGTGAAATTTTTTGGCTCCCCCGCGACGGGGGTGAGAGTTGCATTTGCCGCCTGCATCACAAACAGGATGGAGACCTCTGAGCCCGCAGGGCCCGGGGCCGAGGCGGCATATCCCGCGGGAGCCAAGCCAGCTGGTCCCCGGCTGCGAGACCCCAAGGCCACCTATCTTTAGTACCCAGGGTTACCACCAACCTTGGCCGCTGACACTTCTGCCAGCCACCCCACCCTGACTCAAGCAGAAGTACATCCCGTTCACCCCCTGTCGTACACCCCCCAGCCCCCACCATGTTGTACATCCCCAACTTTACCACATGTACACCTGAAACTCACCGTGTTGTGCAAACCCAACCCCGATCCTCCTCAGCATACCATACTCACTCTCAAGTGAACGCACTGCTGGTGAAGATGCAGGTGTCCCTACCCAAACTAATCGACCCTCGATCACAACCTCACCCCCTGTTCAATGCTGTTCTCAACCCCTGAACCCCCCCCCACAGCCCCCCCTCCCCCGCACGCGCGCCGCGCGCGCGCACACACACACACACACACACACAGTCGTTGGGTACATACCACCCACTCAGTAGAATATGTAACCCTAACCACCCTGAACTTCATGAGCAGTAATGATCGCAGGCCTGACAGCATCTCAATAGTCTCGTCTGGCTAGTTACCATTCCGCCTGAGGAGGGTGTGTGAGCCAGCAGCAGCGACATGTGTGAGCCAGCAGCAGTGATCCTACCTATCTGCTCTCATTTCTCATCCCCTCCCCCCTCTTTGCTTACCCTCCCCACCTTGCATCCCTCCACCCCCCCCCCTCACGCTCGCTTCTCGCGCGTGCACGCTCTCTCTCTCTCTCTCTCTTCTTTCTCTCTCCTCTCTCTCTCTCTCTCTCTCTCTCTCTCTCTCCTCTCTCTCTCTCTCTCTCTCTCTCTCCCTCCCCTCTCCCCTCTCTCCCTCCCTCCCTCCCTCCCTCCCTCCCTCCCCTCCTCCCCCTCCCTCCCTCCCCTCCCCTCTCCCCCTCCCTCCCTCCCTCCCTCCCCCCTCCCTCCCCCTCCCCCCCCCCTCTCCCCCCCTCTCTCTCTCTCCTCTCTCTCTCCTCTCTCTCTCTCCTTCTCTCTCTCTCTCTCTCTCTCTCTCTTCTCTCTCTCTCTTCTCTCCTCTCCCCCCCTCTCTCGCTCTGTGTATGTGTGTGTGTGTGTGTCTGTGTGTGTGGTGTGTGTGGGTGGGTGGGTGTGTGTGTGTGTGTGTGTGTGTGTGTGTGTGTGTGTGTGTGTGTGTGTTGTCTGTCTGTCTGTCTGTCTCCCCCCCCCTTCCCCCGCCCTCTCTCCATCACTATCTCTTCCCCCTCCTTTCTTCGTCCCCACCCTGTCCCTCCCCTCCCCTCTCTCTCACCCTACCCCCCCCCTTTACCTGTTCCTCTCCCTTGTTCCATCTCCCCCCCTTCTCTCTCTCTCTCTGTCTCTCTCTCTCTCTCTCTCTCTCGCTCTCTCTCTCTCTCTCTCTCTCTCTCTCTCTCTCTCTCTCTCTCTCTCTCTCTCTCTCTCTCTCTCTCTCTCTCTCAGAGTGTGTGTGTGTGTGTGTGTGTGTGTGTGTGTGTGTGTGTGTGTGTGTGTGTGTGTGTGTGTGTGTGTGTGTGTGTGCGCGCATGTGTGCGTGCGTGTGTGCAGGGGGGCGCATACGAGGGAAGCAGGAGCATGGAGCTTGGTCCATTACGTGAAAAAAAATCCACCTTTGTATCAACTATCCTGACAGTCGCCTACAGTCCTCCAGCTAACTTTACGTATGAAGCTGTTCCCGAAAACCCTACACAATGTTCTTGATATGAAAACCTCATGCGCAACAATCTCAAATTTGCGTATGCAGTGCCGCCATCCCGCCAGATCGCAACAACCCAACCGGGTCAGCCCTCCCCAAGTTGACGAAAGACCAAACCGCAGGAGAACTGTCCTTACTTATGAATGCGTTTCTCAGATTTGGATGATGGCAGATCGGTTTATTTAATGAAGTCTTGGAACATACTTTATCTTGACTCACAACACGCGGCTCGGGGTTAGTCGGACAAGTAGATGAAGAGACTTACCAATGAGCGACCTGCTTGGATAAGCTTTGGCTGTACATAGCAAAAATGAAACGAAAGTAATTGTTGTAATCATCGGAGCTGATGCTGTCCTAGAACAGCTGGACGCGGCAGATACGCAGCCGGAACCAAAGCAAGAAAAGTCAACAACGAATTTTGTTACTCTAAGGATTTCCCAAAAATAAACAGACTTGTACTAACAGAAATCAAACCTGCAATCGTGAAGGGAGACGGCAAGGACCGTTCCAGAGGTCGCTCCTAGCCGATCGCACCTTCCAATCGGTACTAGAAAAAGTGTTTAAAGTGCGCATGACCCGGCACACGCAGAGTATCTCGTATAATTCTAACTAGGTTGTCACATGACCTTGGTTTTACTCCAATCCTGTAAAAGAAGAAAAAATTACATCAATACAGCCCAGAGGGCATGATGAGATGCAGACGGATAAACAACGACCAGCCCAATGTTCAAGGATCCAAACCCACATGTTTTTCTTTTTGTGCAAGCATGCCCCGTGCCCTTCCTCAAGACAGCATAGCCAAGCCCTTGAGGACCAGCACAGACAGACAAATTTGCATACAATCGTTCCCTGGTGGTTTGTTGGCTACCCCAACATTCTGAGGATGTGTAGTGTAATACAACACTCTAGGTATGAAGGGGTGTATGAGTGAGGTTGCTGCTCCATAACATGTAAATTATTGCACATACGACACTAGTACACCAACATAAAAGTTTAAACTGTGATTGTGACATGTGGACTCCACCGTACCTGTGTCTGTAGTCCTATATTATCATTTACTAGTGCATCATTTGGTCTCTTTAAAGAGACTACACAAACTTTGTGTAGTCAAATCTTTTTCACTATCACCTTCCGTCTCTGGCCACTAGATTAATACGCGTACCCGCATGCCGGATTCGCGGTTTGATCCACTCTTTGTATTAAATTAAAAACTGTCCGAAATCTGGTGTTTGTGAAACGATACGCATTGTCGCAAGGCATTAACTCGCCACCTCGGATCATAAGCATTGCACACAATCAGCGCAATGGCAAAAGCCTAGACGCATAATAGCAACCGCAGGAGCCAATTGGTGATGGCAAGTAATGGCCTCTCGCCATGTGCGCCAATGCCCTGCATGACATAAGATGGGTGTGGGATATGTGTTGAGTTGTGAAAATATTTAATTTAATTTAAAAAAAGGGTTCTTTGTGCTTTAGGTGATCTTCTGATGTACAATATAGGACGAACATAAGGTACAAGTGTGTACGGGCTCATTATCGAACATAAGGTACATAGTGATCTAGATCACACGTTTTGTGAACGGGTTCTTAAGGCTGCTGTCGTCCCTTAGTTTGGCAACTGGATTGGAAAAGGTCACAGGGCACTAAAGGTGCAAGTGCATGTCCATCAGTTGTGAAGTAAACAGCAGGCAGTCGTCTACGGACTGTAGCTGGGTATCGACATCCGTCACGACCTGCCTAATGTGTTTTACAGGTGTTGCCGAATGCCCATAACCTAACACTTCCCCCTCATTCCCCGCTCACTCCCTGCTCCTCACTCCACCATACACTCCCCGCTCCTCTCTCCCGGCTCCTCACTCCCCGCTCACTCCCCACTCCTCACTCCCAGCTCCTCGTTCCCGGCTCATTCCCCGCTCCTCGCCCCCCGCTCCTCACTCCCCGCTACTTTAATACCCATGTCAGAACCCTGGTTCGCAAGACCCCTTGGGAGTGCCCAGGTAGTTGCATCGAGCTAGGAAGGAAAGGAATATCTAATCCATTATTTGGAACTTCTAAATTGATCTACTGACCCCACGTATGCAGCATCCACTTGTATAAGGACGGCACCCTCTATGATGGCACCTTACCTGGTCTAATGTCGCTACGGCACCATGCCTTGGCAGGTTGTCAATGCAAAAATTGCAATTATTACGCCGACGGATTGGTCCTTGACCGGCTACTCAACAGTGGGGTTGGCAAAGTTACTGAAACTTCCTGCATTACCCAGAGGTTCGCTATGGATCGTAACTCCGTAAAATATGTAATCGTAACTCCATAAAAAATGCAAAAAGGGTAGAAAAGTGTCAGGGAGGTTCTCTAAGCTCATTTGGGACTATTGCGAACATTGGCATGTTCATAACAATGTCTTTAAACCTACGAAATATGGGGTAAAATGCAACATTTCCCCTTCAAATTCTGCCACGCAGTACGCAAAAACTTGTACCTCACCGGAATATCTGTAATGCAATTCCGTAGATAAGTCGTAACGAGGCAAAATCACATACGGATTTTTGCTACGATCCGTATATCCGTAGACATTACGATCCGTAAAATGGCCGACACTGGTAAACGGTGCAAGGCCCCAGCGTTGGGTTTGAGCCCCAAAACCTTCAGAACTTTAAGGGTCAAGCCTCAGAGTTTCAGTTTCAGCTTCTTCGTCAGGTTCGAGCATTGGGGCCAGCTGCACCGGCTTCTTTGCCAGGTTCCAGCCTAAAGGGTGCAGCAGCTTCTTTGTCAGATTCCAGTCTAGGGGCCAGCAGCTTCTTTGCCAAGTTCCAGCCTAGGGGCCAGCAGCTTCTTTGCCAGGTTCCAGCCTAGGGGCCAGCAGCTTCTTTGCCAGGTTCCAGCCTAGGGCACAACAGCTTCTTCGCCAGGTTCTAGCCTAGGGGCTAGCAGTTTCTGACTGTACTACCGCTACTACTATTACTGATGCCATGATCAGTGTTAAGTGTCCTGGCATTTTGCTGCTTTACTGGCAACTACAACGATTGGCCCAGCTATCACGCAGAATATTCCTGCTTTTGTCCTCTTAACCGATTTCTCTGTTGTACCACCTCAACTACTGTGGCTGGTGTAACTGACATGATATTCACTGCTTTGCTAGTACAATCACCACGATCCGTGTAACTGACATGACACTGTACTATTTCACTAACACACTTGAGCTGGGAATCTCCCCCTTAGAGGAATACTTAAACGAAATCCTCACGTGCAGGTTTTGCCAGAGAAGGCATTCATGGGGTGTCTAAGTCTCCCGACCCTTGCCCCTGCTGAAAACCACCATCACCGAATCACTTGCAAGCAACTACATCCCTTATATATGAAGGAGAATTGGGCCCTTGATTGGAAGTCATGGGCTTGATGCGTGCACATGCAAACAATCCCCCCCCCCCCCCCCCCGGGGGGAGGGACCACTTTGGAGGCAACTCCAACAAAGTCAATCTCACTCCAGACAAGCTTTTGGGGGCATTCCCAAAAACACCCCCCCCCCCAAATAACTCTTTTCAAAATAGAAGATTATAAAACAAACCAAAAAAAGCCCTCCAGATCGCTTTTGGGTAGCAATGACATAAGCAAATTCGCTTCAAAACCACTGAACTAAGGGCACTTCAGACAAAGCCTCCATCCAGGCCGCCATCCAGGAAGCTGCCGACAAAGTCGTTGCCGAACCCGACTAAGTTGTCGATGAACAAGGTCGGCCGGTACACAACTTGCTGGGTTGTGGCGGATGCAATGCCCGTCCTTCTCTTTGTGGCCTGCTCCGTCAACCCAAGGCAGCCTTCAGCCTCAAAGCAAAGAGGGAGTTGCAAAACTGATGATAGGGAACAAAAGGTCCGAGCTGGTGGGAGGGGTGGCCAGGAGGGTTGACAAGAGGAGGAGGAGGAGGAGGAGGAGGAGGAGTATCGTAGAATGGTGTCGTCCTTCTCCCACCCCCCGGGGGAAGAAAAAGGCACAAACAAACAAACACACACACACACACACACACACACACACACACACACACACACACACACACACACACACACACACACACACACACACACATCTCTCTCTCTCTCTCTCTCTCTCTCTCTCTCTCTCTCTCTCTCTCTCTCTCTCTCTCTCTCTCTCTCTCTCTCTCTCACACACACACACACACACACACACACACACACACACACACACACACACACACACACACCATGCCACGCCCGTGAGTGTGGCCGTGAGACCAGTGTGGGGCACGCTCACCTCCGGGTGGGACAGGAAGAAGGTTATTTCAGGGCGAGCGTTGGCATTGGCCAAATCCTTCGGGGCCTCCAGCACTCGGGCCTGAGCGGTCAGCGTCGTGTTGGTGGAGTCCAGCTTGGGAGAGAATAGCGTTATCACAGCCACCGCCGAGTGTGTTGCATTAGTTGTGTTCAATCCTACTATCGCCTTCACTCCCCGCCAAAGGCACCGGCCCCCGTGTCAGCCACGCTATTCAGATCCCCCCGCGCTCCCCCAAGACAAGTATCTGCATCTGGTGGGGTTCCAAGGTCCCCCCCACCCCCACTCCCCCCCCCCCCTAGGTCCCCGTGTGTCAGGATACCCCCCACTCCCAAAAAAGTAGGTCCCCAGCCATCAGGATCCTCCACTCCCCCAAAACTAGGTCCCCAGGCATCAGGACCCCCCCACTCCCAAAAAGTAGGTCCCCAGCCATCAGGATCCTCCACTCCCCCAAAACTAGGTCCCCAGGCATCAGGATCCCCCCACTCCCCCAAGAAAATTGCTCATGTTGTTAGGATCCCCGGATCCTCCAAAGATAGGTTCCCATATATCTACATCCCCCATCCCCCCCCCCCCCCCAAATGCCCCAATTGGGTCCCCATGTATCAAGATCCCCGGATCCCCCGAAGTTGGTCCCCATGTATCAGGATCCCCCCACTCCCCCCAACATAGGTACCCATGCATCAGGGTCCCCAGATCCCCCCAAAATAGGTCCTCATATATCTAACCCCCCACTCCCCCAAAATAGGTTCCCATGTATCGTAATGCCCCCGGATCCCCCACATTCGGTCCCCATGTACCAGGACCCCGCATGCTTCCAAACAGGTCCCCATGTATCAGGATCCCTTCATCCCTTAAAATATAAGTATCTGCATCAGATTATTGACCTTTTGGGCACCAAGCATTGTTGCCAGACAGCCTTGGTCCAGCTTAGCCTTGTGGCCCAGTGCCCTTGTGCACAGTCAGCATCAAGGTCGGGTAGCTCTTTTATCAGGCAGCCTTGAGAGCCAGGAAGACTGATCCAAAAAGTAGCTTTGTGCCAAGATAGCTTTTTGCCCCTGGGAAAGCTTTCTTGTCCAAAGATAGCATTACACCGATAGTTTTATGTCCGCACATAGCTTTGTGCCCAGACAGCTCCATGCCCACATAGATTGCTCTGTGCCTAATCACCTTCTATGTCCCCACACCCTTTGCGCAAAGGAAACTTTGTGCCCAGATAGCTTGTGCCCAGATAGCCTTGAGCCCAAGTAAACTTTTTGACAAATCAGAATTATGCCAAGACAGGTTTATGCCCAGGATAGCCTTGCGCCCAAAGGGCCCTATGCCGAGAATGCTTCCGCCTAGTCACATGCCCATGTGGCCTCACGCTTCTTTGTGCCATGTGCAGCTTTTTACCAAAGTCCATATCGCCATATGCCACCCTGCGTTGATGCTCTTTCCAGCAGCCTCACCAAGTGCCTGGTCGAAATGGTGTGGTGTGGTGTCATGTCATGTCATGCCATGTCATTTGTCCATCATAACCCATGTCGTTTGTCATTTGTCATTTGTCCATCATAACCCATGTCATTTGTCATTTGTCCATGTCAGTAGTCCATCATAACCTTTGCTCCGCAAAAATGCTTTTTTACGTACAATGCAATCTTTCGTAAGCTTGGCTGTGGTGGGCCCCTGTTTTGCCAATCTCAGAAAGCAGGTTCCGCAAACCACGGCATAAGCTTGTTTAGCACAACTGACCGGCCCAGACGGGACTTGTGCCCAGCAACGGCATAACACTGTGGAAACACCTTCTGCCACCTCCCGACCAAGGTTCTGCCCCAGCCCCCCCAGCCCCCAGCGCCCGCGGAGCCTTTTTTCGAGCGCACCCGCAGAGCCTTTTCGAGCGCGTGGTCTGCTAATGTATGAGAGAACATTTGTGAGCGTATCTGATGCATCTTATGCCCTTAACACTGTGACACATAACATGTCGTGTTTTCTTCCCCGGGGGGGAGGGAGGGGGGACTTGAAGACGGAAGCAGGCAGTACAGTTGCTTGAAGCGATGGGAGCGCTCACCGCGTTGGGGTTGTTGAGCCACGCCCCGTTGAGCACAAACTTGGGAGAGCGGGTGAAGTAGGTGGTGCTGATTGACGAGGCAAACCTGTGCAGGGCCCCCCCCCCCCCCAAAAAAAAAAAACTAAGTACACATGGGCCCTCCGCAACATGTGTAGTAGCAAATCTTGGAGATTTGATGAAGTAGGTGGCACAAACTGACGAGCAAAATCTGTGCAGAACAAACCCTTCCCCTCCCTCACCACCACCATTCAGTCAACACGGGCCCTCATCAATATGTGTCCTAGCAAATCTTGGAGATATGATGAAGTAGGTTGCACAGATTGACAAGGCAACTATGTGCAAAACACCCCTCCCCGCCCCCCGGCCCCCCAAACACACCCACCACCCTCAGTCCACACACGCCCTCATCAACATGTGTACCAGCAAATCTTGGAGATCCGACAAAGTGGGTGGCGCAGATTGACTAGGGGAATTTGTGCAGACCACCCGCCGCCCCCACTTCCCCCCCCCTCCCCCCCCCCAAAAAAAAGTTCACAGAGGCCCTCATCAACATGCGCGAGCAACTCTTGGGTATGATTAAGGAATGAATAAGGTACGAATAAGAGGCGCTGATCGACGAGGCAAATCCATACAGAGCAACCTGTCACCTCGGTAGACAGGGCCCTTACTAACATGTGTACCAGCAAATCTAGGAGGCTGTCTGGTCATATCCGTCTTGCTCCCAGTGAGACTGGGGTCCAGAAGCTGAACAATGTCGGGGAGCGTACCGGACGGGCGCGTCAGCGAACGCAATGACCGTGGGTTCCACTCCGCTGATGACCGCAGTGAAGTTTTTCGGTTCGCCCGGGGTTGGGGTGAGTGTAATGTTGGCTGCCTGCATTACAAACAGCACGGAGGCGTCGGCGCCCGCGGGGCCCGGGGCCGAGGCGGCGTACCCTGCGGGAGCCAAGCCCGCAGGTCCCCCAGCTGCAAAGCCCCCCCAGAGTCTCCTGAGTCTTCCCGCCAAAATGATAGGTTGGCAGGCAATCAGATCCTTGTCAGCCGCTATACCTCGACTCGCCCCGCTGTCCTGCCCCATCTCTCCCTACTCTCTTCCCCTGTCTCCCATCCCGCCCCGACAGCGGGGGATAGGGAGGGAGAGAGGATGTGGGAGGCTGAAAGGGAATAAGGGGTAGAGAAGGAGAGTGAATAAAAGGGGGGGGAGAGATTGAGAGAGAGGGCCCGGCCCGCGGGGGGGGGGGGGTGACAGAGAGTAGGCGAGCCAGAGAGGGGTACCGTACGGTGGGTGCGAATGCGCGTGTGCGCCTGACTCTGTGTGTGTGTGTGTGTGTGTGTGTGTGTGTGTGTGTGTGTGTGTGTGTGTGTGTGTGTGTGTGTGTGTGTGTGTGTGTGTGTGTGTGTGTGTGTGTGTGTGTATGTGTGTGTGTGTGTGTGTGTGTGTGTGTGTGTGTGCGTGCCTGTGTGTATGTATGTAACGGTGTGTGTGAGGGATGAAGTACATTCAACTTCATCCACTTCCTTAATTCATTCACAGAAACCACAATCTCGACGTATGTACCAGCTCGAAGGGCCCCGTAGGTTGACCTATGACAACAGCTACAAACGTATGTAGTATGTCAACCCCTACAACCAGTACTCCTATAATTGTATGCACATCATACATTATTCAGTTCATGTCTTCAGATGAAATGTATTTCCACCTCGTCAAGATCGGAAGCACCCCCCGAACCAGTCGCCCTAGGGCCTAAACGAAAGACCAGCTTAAAGGCAAGCATAGGTACTCTAAGATACACGTAGTGAGCTACAGCGCAATAAATTCGTTTTTGAACGTTTCGAAACCTAGTTCAAACTCCATATGCGTATGCGGCGCCTGAAGGCAGAAGAGGCGAGAAGACTTACCAATCAGAAGGCGGCTTGGATAAGCCCTGGCTGCATTCAGCCAAAATAAAACAAAAGTAATCGCACGAAACATCGGCAGAGGTGTTACAGAAAACAGCTCGATGGGGTCGACTTGCGGCCGGGACCCAGAGCAACAAACAGCCAGCACCTAGTGACAAATGTTTCTTGGTAACTTTTCCAGGCAAACAGAATGAAGTGTTGAATTCAACTCGTTGTTGTGAACGAGACGGGATTGGACCTTTCTCGGTGGTTACGGTATTAGCCGATCGCACCCGACGTACCCCTGCGACAGAAGATTCGGCGCCTCTGCATGCATGACGTTACTCAGGCGAAATATTTGCAGGATCGGCGAAAAACCGAAAAACTCTAAAATAGGTGTGTTGTGAATCGCCAGGCATCGTCGGAAAGGTGTGAAGGGGTCGGAAGGTCCGAACCATTAACTCGTCACTTCCGAAAATAGGCATTTCAAAAACAGCGCAATGGCAAAAAGCCAAGGCGCATAGTGGCAAACGCAGGAGCCAACTGACGACCTCACGCAACGTGCGCGCATGCCATGCATGACATCTGAGGGTGTGGGACATGCAAGATGTGTACGGAAGATGTGGGGCAGATTTCATATCCAGTAATCCCGTTGTTTGCCGGTTGAGGCACACCTGTTGTGGAGGAAGGAAGGAAGGAACTTGACACATTGGGGGTTTGGGTCCCTGAACATTGGGCTGGTCTTTTTTACTCCACTCTTGTAAAGGAAGGAATTACATCAACCCAGCCCAACTTATTACACAGGACTGTGGGTGTGGGCGGTTGGGGGGGGGGAGGGGGGAGGGGGTAGTTTTTTAGGTGTCCAGCTAAATTGGAAGAGGGGGGGGGGGGGGGGGGGGGTTGAACGTCCGTATGGAACCCATGTGATATTCTCTTGCTGGGATGGGGGGGTTTTCCTTATTAGTAACTCTGCCGGGTCAAACTCCTGGGAGTAGTGGGGTGGGAGTTTAGGGCTCTCGCCCCCATCTTCCTTTTTCTACAACCCAGCCCAAAGGGCTGATGAGATGGAAAACCGAACACCGACACAGCAAGACACCGAGAGAAACCAAACACAAACCGGTGGAGGGCTGATCCCTGCCAAATTTTCAATTTTAATGAGAGAAGTGAACGTCTTTTTCAATTATTTTAAAACCTTTTCCCACCTCCACCCTTCTGGGGAAAGGAAAGAGGGGGGGGGGGGGGGCGCCAACACTTTCTTCCCCTTTTCTTCCTTGTGCCAGCCAACCAATTCCGACCAATTCTAATATTTTCCTGCCTTTCCTCCCTTATTTCCCCATGCAATGCAACCCATTCTTATCAGATGGTTTCCTACCTTTCCCTCCTTATGCCAGGCAACCAACCACGGGAATGCACTTGGGAAGTTTGCACATTTCCCCTTCCAGCCACAGGATATATCTGACCCACATCCCTTGGAGAATCTACCGAACAAGCCTCTACGCATGGGAGGAGGGTCGTGACTCGCGACCTGTCCGTTGACATCGTTAGCTCGTCACTGCTCACCGCCACCAATCGGCAGCATTTAGATGCGGGTGGGGCCGCCCCCCACTCTGCACAACAAAAACAGACCCGCTATGCTGTCTTGCTGGCGTGTCAACAACCGATATGCTGTGTTGCTGGCGCGTCAACAACCGCTTTGCTGTCTTGCTGGCACGTCAACAACCGCCCGTGGCCTTCCAAGCCTTTTCATATGAAACACTCGGGGGGGGGGGGGGGGGGGGTTGCACGCTAACGTGCTGGCCTTGTTGCAGAGGCTCCAAGGGCTTTTGAACAAGGCCCTCATTGCACAGGAAGGTGTGGAGGGGTATTTTGTCATGCGTTGGGTCAGTTTCATGTTCTTGCGGCCGCTGCGGGTGGCCAGCTGGCTCCTTGCCGGGTGTCACTGGTAGCTCGACGCATTTGGGTTTGGGTCGTTGAAACTGGCTTGCTCTTTCTTGTCCCGGTCTTGGAAAGGAGAACAACTGAGGAATGTCCAACGATTCCGAAGGCACACAAGACCCTTTGTAAAACTTCGTTTCTGATACAGCTAAGATCTGCCGCCGTGCGTATGCAACTAGCGGCGCGTGTAGGGCCCCAACCATTTACTGCGAATTGAAGACACATTTCCGCAAACTGCTTATAAAGAGACACAGGTGAAGAAACAATTCTCTGGGACTTGAAGAGGCAGACTGCCGCTGATGGCTTATACGGAAATTACTCCACCGCCCACGCCTCGCTTCACAACGATCCCTGACGGCAGATGACCGTAAACGCCCCATTCACTGAGAACATCCCGTTTCTCAAAGCGGCCCTGAGGACGAGCTACCGGAAACGCCCCGTTCACGGACAACGACTTGCTTCACAACGATCCCTGCCAACGGATAACCGAAAACATGCCATTCACCAAAAACCCCTCGCTTCTCAATGGTCCATGAGGACGAGCAACCGCAAACACCGCATTCACGGACAATGCTTCGCTTCACAATGATCCCTGACGGCGAACGAACGTAAACGCCCCACTCCCCGAAAAAGGCCGCGCCTCTCAAAGGCCCCTCAGGACGAGTCGCCACAAGGCTGGGGGTGGGCCGGGGCCGAGGGGGGTGGGGGGGGGAGATGAAAAACACAGCACTATCCCCCCCCCCCCTCCCCAACTGCTGTGTCCCTTAGTAACGTTTTAGACATGCTCCAGCGTCTTTAGAAAAACCGTAAGCATCTGCATTAGCCGGCACACACGGGGGGAAAGATACGTTTGCCATATGCTCCCAGCTCTTGCTCTATCACCCTCGCTCCGCAACCGTCTACAAATCTCTCAAGTCCCTTTTCGGTCCCACCCACTGCTGATCCCAGCGCACCGTCCTTGCTAGACAGCTCTGCACCCCAACTCTGCCTCAGTTCATCTCGCTCCCATGTAAATAAATTTACACAAGCGCAATTTCCAAGCCCCAACTACAATTCCAAAGCCCCAAGTCTGCCCCAGCTCCCTCCCCACCCTTGCTTTGCACAAGGCCTGCCTGCCAGAGGGTCCGGGACCCATTCAACAAGGTGACACAAGTGCAATTCCAAAGCCCCCAACTCTGCCCCAGTTCCTCTCGCTCCCCACCCAGTCTCTCCACAAGGCCTGCATGCCAGAGGGTCCAGGACCCATTCAATGACGCAGGTGCTTTCCAATGGCCCCAGTCTGCTGCTTTCCCTACAAGGAGCTCTCTCGGTTTCACACACACAACATTGTGCCAACCAGCATGAGAGACGTTCGCTTCAGTCCGTCACACACTTCATCAAGTGCGCGCATTGAAACTCGCCCAAAAAGCTCTCCCAAAATACTCTACACATTGGTTTACAAAAATCGACTTTGCTCCAGTGAAGACTTATCACGCGCTTCTGTCATTACTCCTCAAAACCTCTGGTCATGGAGGATATTGGTGAGTGTGGCCCTAAAAACCCCCTTGCCCTCAATAGGGAAGGGGAGAGAGAGCTGCAGTTATGAGTTTTGACGGCTGCAAGGTGATTCCCAGGTGTCTGCTGGTGCTCAGATCCTCCAGCAGGTCATGGGCCATTCCCCCTGCCAGCCTCCTCTCCACTTGTTGGTTGGCCATCTCGTGCAACGACAGGCTCCGGAATGGCTACAGGAGCTTGCGTCCTGAGACCATCCACATCGTCGGCACTGATTCTTTGAATAGTTCTTTTTCCTCCGGGAGTTGTCCCTTGACTGCCAAGGTCTGCTGGAGCTATCCGAATCCCCCTCTACAATCAAATGTGGAGGTTAGTAGGGGGAAATTGGTCATTGATTGCCCAAAATTTCAGTGCTATTCTACCACATGGGACGGCGACACAGGGTCCCATGTCAACCAAGTAATAGTAGAAGTAGAGGTGTGCTCCAGCAGCTGCCTTCGTGCGAACAAATGAATGATTAATTCGCGTTTTTTGATATCATTGGTATTAGAGATCACATGAACCATGCAGTTTTCGCAGGTTTAACAGGACGGTCCAGGCGAATGATCGAAGAAACGTTGCGGGTGGGTAACGATGTGGACTACCTGCAATGACCGTGCGAACAAAGCGAGTCCAACGGTACTGCACGCAAGCGTCCCAGCAACTGCACAAAGCTTATATTAGAAAACAATTGATAAGACAATCTGCAAGGCATCGCAGTCGACAACGGGAGGCGCACCTAAGCCGACGCTCTGACCAGCTGTCACCCAAGTGGAACCATCGAATGCTTGGCCAGGCATCGGAAAGACCCCCACTAGCCAGGATGCATCAAAAAATGATACCCAGAACGCTTTCTTTCTAGTGCAAGGTATGAATTCGGCACGTTGCCGGTACACGGACAGATTTTAGAAATGCCCGTACAGTGATCTGGATAACTTGCAAAAGCTGACGCGGACGCTAATCTAGGAGGAATAATACATCTACCGCCTTCAGAGTCCATGACTTACCTAAAGATGTAGGAAGACGCATCAATATCCCCCGTTCAGAGCGTTTATGTGACATGTGTGGCATAGCGGTGGGGGATGAGCATCATTTTGTGTTTCATTGCCCTGCACTTGCTCAGGTTCATGACCGCTATTCACATTTGTTCTTGTCCCCCTCGTGGTCACCACGTAACTTCATTAGGCAAGAGGATCAGGTTGCGGTTGTTAATATCATATTTGATGCATTCCAGGCCCGTCAAGCGTTTCAGCGGCGGTGACTTGGCCATTCTCCATTATCCAGTTATCAGTATTGTTATCTGTGTTATAGCATAGTATTATTCCAACTAAGCTTTCACATACCGTTGGTTTATCCGTCTGCATCTCATCATGCCCTCTGGGATGGATTGATACAATTCTTCTTCTTCTTCAGAGTCTCCCTGTAGTCACGAACCTCCGCAAAAAGCCCATACAAAGTGGATTACTCCAACCCCATGGATGTGGCAGGTGGTGATTTGAAGATTACCGTCTTCTCATCAAGAGTGCATTGTCTTCTGCTTGTTGAAAACTCTGGGGTTGAAGCTGGGATCCGGGAACCAGGTCTGCACACTAAACACGGGCATGGGCTGCATATGAAGCTTTTGTTAGAGATCATTGCATTGACGCAATGACAAGGAACTTCCCATTCCCTTGCATAGCAGCTGCACACTTTCCCCATTGACATGCCATTGAAATCCTGGCACCTCCTGTATTGATCAGGCGGTGGGTAGGCAGCTGGCCCATTGTTTGCCCTCCTGGTGTCGAACACAAAGGATGGATGCTCCTCCTCCACCTTACATGGACCGATTGGTTGGTAGTTAATGTAGCCTCACCAGTGTGTGTGTGTGTGTGTGTGTGTGTGTGTGTGTGTGTGTGTGTGTGTGTGTGTGTGTGTGTGTGTGTGTGTGTGTGTGTGTGTGTGTGTGTGTGTGACTGAGACAGAGCCTGCGCGCATGCGATATGTGAGCCAAATCCTTATTATGAAGTTTCAAGAGGCTTAAATTACTGGGAAAGGGGCGGTTGTAAAGACGCACAATACCAAAGTTATCTTTATAAGCTCGCTTTTCCCTGCAGGTCTTCTGAGGAAGATACGGAACCTAAAGGCACCCAATGCCACAACCTCTGCCAATGTCAAATTCTGTATAAGTAAATGAAAATGTAAATTTACTTGCAGCTCTGATGTATGTGCAGCCCTGATGTACTCGCAGCCCTTTTGCACTTGCTGCCCTGACGTACTTGCAGCCCTGATGTAGTACTGCAACCCTCTGGCACTTGCAGCCCTGATGTATGTGCAGCCCTGATGTACTACTGCAGCCCTGACCTACTGGTACAGCCCTGACGTACTGGTACAGCCCTGACGTACTGGTCCAACCCTGATGTGATGGTGCAGCCCTGATGTACTACTGCAGCCCTGATGTACGACTGCAGCCCTGATGTACAGGTGCAGGCCCGAGTGCACTACTGCAGCCCTGATGTGCTGCTGCAGCCCTCATGTACTGGTGCAGAACTCGGAACTTGCAATTTTGGTGTACTAGTGCAGCCCTGATGTACTTGCAGTTTTGATGTACTCGTGCAGCCCTGATATACTTTCAGTCCAGATGTATTTGTATAGCCCCGATATGCCTGGAGCTCTACAAGCGGCCCAATGCAAGACACATTTAATCGTCCCAAAAGAGCGACAGCATAAAAATGTCCTGGGAATCAACTCCCAATCTGTCGATCCCCCCAGCGCCCCCAGCGATCTCTACAGCATGAAATTAACCAGGCATCCAACCTCTTGGACAAACCGTTCAGGCATCCTGTATTAACCCCGGGGACTCCCGCAGGTCCCCAGTGGGGACCTGTACAAACACAAATGCTGTAAGACCATGCATCGTGCATCCCCGACCCCACATATTCTGGGAAGGCTCTACCCTGTAACGCTCTAACCCCCACACCTGGAGGCCCTTACCCGTACCGCTCAAACCCCCACACCTGGAGGCTCTAACCCGTCATGCTCTTACCCCCTCACCTGGAGGCTTCAACCCGCAACGCTCCAACCTCCAAACCTGGAGGCTCTAGCCCCTAACGCTCTCGTCCCCACACCTGGAGGCTCTAATCCGTAACACTATAACCTCAGAAGATGAAGGACCTTACCGATAACGCTCCAAGCCGCACACCTGGAGGCTCTAACCCATAATGCTCTGAACCCCAATCCTGGAGGCTCTAGCCCCTGACACTACACCCCCCACACCTGGAGGCCCTAGCCCCTAACGCTCCAGTCCCCACACCCGCAGGCTCTAGCCCCTCAGGCTCGTACCCCCAAACCTGGAGGATCTAACCCATAACGCTCCAACACCCCAAACCTGGAGGCTCTAACTCGTACCGCACTAAACCCCAAACATGGAGGCCCTAGCCCGTGACGCCTAACCCCCAAACCTGGACATGCTGCGAAGGACGGGTCGAGAGGGGGCGGGCGGGGGCGGTTGCGAACATCCGTAAGGAGCATCCGGGAGTTCATACTCGTCTTCAGAATCTGCGCCCGCACCATCGAGTCCAACCGTCGCTGCTGTAGCCATCCGCTCTGCAGGGGGGTCACCTGAGCGCAGTGTCAAAATTGGTCTCATGTGAAATTAAGTGGAATGAAACACACAAGAAATCCATCCAGGAACACACAAGAGGAGCATCTACGTGAAATGAAGTGGGTTGAAATGTAAGCGAAATGTATCTGATGCATGACCCCTGTGCAATGTACTGGGTATTGCTCCCTGGGGACCAAGGAGGGCTTCCCAGGCCTTCCGAGTTTTGCTTTCCTGCAAAGATAGGCAGCCAAGTTCTGCTGCTTGCCCAAGGTTTTGCCGAATGCTTCAGAAAGGGGGAGACATGCCTTCTCCCCCAGCTCCACACCCCCACATGTGCAAACCCACACGCATACAGATATGCACACCCGCACGCATACGCACACATACACCCACACGCATACATATATGCACACCCGCACGCATACGCGCACATACACCCACACGCATACACATATGCACACCCGCACGCATACGCACACATAAACCCATACGCACCCCAACACGTGTGCGCATACGCCCATCAGAACCCATTCCAGGCAGGATTGAAGCACTAGCCATCGGTCGGACCTGTGGAGGGACGCCCTCCCCCCCCCCCCCCCTCTCTCTCTCCCCCCCCCCTCTCCACACACACACACACACACACACACACACACACACACACACACACACACACACACACACACACACACACACACACACAAACAGACAGACACACACACACACACACAAACACAAACACAAACACACACACACACACACACACACACACACACACACACACACACACAGACAGACAGACACACACACACACAAACACACACACACACACACACGCACGCACACACACACACACACACACACACACACACACACACACACACACACACACACACACACACACACACACACACACACACACACACACACACACAGCGGGCCAGAATGGAAGCCCCGATGATGGAGGCAGGCAAGTGGGGGGAGCTCACATGCATCCTCATACTCTGAGTCGCTATTGCTGATGACCCCAATCGCCTTTCTGAAGTCTTTCTCCACACCAAAGAGCACCCTCTCAATGTGGTCCTGCAAGATTGACTCTTCTGCAGGCCCGACGTGCCCTCCAGGATTTCCGTTACTGGTACCGCCGGGTCCCCACCCAGGGACCGGGTTCCCCCGCATTCCCACGCCTGGCGTTGGAATCCCTCGTGACACGGTGGATGCACCTCGACCCGATGCGGGTTCCTCAACTGCTCCCGGATGGGCTCCCCCTTTCTGGTGGTCCCCACGGGGACCTTTGCCGCCGTCCCCCTCGCGGGCCTCTGGACAAGCCGACCCCAAAACGACACTCTGATGTGGCGCAACTGCGGCCACTTGTTCCATGGGGCGGGGTGGGGTGGTCGACCCATATCCATGAGGGGACTGTGGGACCGGGCCCCCAGGGTACCCAAGGGACTGGTACCCCTGCAGGCGCCTCGTCCGCTTGTCGCTGTTTTCCACATCTTGCTGTTCCCCAACCTCAGTAGCTGCAAAACCATCGCGGGACAACTCCAAGGGCCTAGATGTACCGCCGTGGTGCTCCATGTTTAGTCTGGCATCTGTACTGCCCTGGTGCTCCATGTTCAGCCTGTCATCTGTACTGCCCCGGTGCTCAATATTCAGTCCGGGAGCTGTACTGCCACGGTGCTCTATGTGGAGTCTAGCAGCTGTACCAACCCCTGGCAACGCCCTACTTGCCGACAGATGGGTTCCGTATTCCGGCCCCAGGCCATTCACCCGCGTGGGTGTACCGGTTAGGGGCGCTGTCCCGCTCCCCCAGACGGTCAACGAGCCCTCTGGCATTGCCGCGCACGCCTGTAATGTCACTGCCCCCGATGTACCTTTTCGTCCCGCAGACTCGCAACTCTGCGGGGCCGGCCTCGCCCTGGGAGAGGGACCAGGTTCAGGATTGTCCTTCAAATGTACCGCATTGGTGCCGCCATCCTCATGAGAAGACAGGGCCGGTGTTGTTAGGGGGGCGTGGTGGACGGGAGGGACCGCTGCGTGTCTGGGGACCGGCCCTCCAGGGGGAAGGACCCCAAGACCCCCAGATGCTGGTACTGCGGTCCCCCCACAGGCAGAGAGCGTGGCCAAGGTAGCGCCTGAGGGGGCCTCAGGAACCGCACTGTTGGGCCACCTGGGGTCCTCCGGAGCCTCGGCGCCCATGGGACCCTTCATTGGACCAACTGAGGGGACCTCTCTTGCACTGCTGCTGGTTGAGGGCCCTGATCGGCCCTCCCGCTCCCGGGTGGCACGAATGAGGTCCTCAAAACTTGCTCCTGCACACACCAGAGGCAATTTTTCAGTGCGATGCAGCACACACCAGAGGCATTTTTACTTAGGAAAAGAGAACATAATAGGAGTGAAGGACAGCGATTACCCTTGGCTCTATAAGCAGGAAACAGCACATGCCAGCAGAGGATTTTCAAGTGGCAAACAGCACATGCCAGGGGCTTTTTCACATGCCAGGGGATTTTCAACATGCCAGGGGATTTTTCACGTGGAGGACAGCCCAAAACGACCATGGGAATGGGTATGGGAACTCACACAGGCTTGAGGACTTGCACGGCCATGGGAAGCATAAATACCTTGCTGCGAAGGGACCCAGAGATACACGAGGTACACAACAATTATGGAACATGTTTGAAACACCCTCTCTTCATCAAAACAACACAGTCATTGGACACGCTCCCGGGAACGAACCAAAAAAATCCTCAGTGCATCAGACTACAATGTAACGAAGCAGACATACACGGTTAGGGTTACAGCTATTTTTTAATTCCAAAGAAGCAGACATACAAGGTTAGGGTTACAGCTGTTTTTTATTCCAAGGAAGCAGACATACAAGGTTAGGATTACAGATGTTTTTTATTCCAAGGAAGCAGACATACAAGGTTAGGATTACAGCTGTTTTTTATTCCAAGGAAGCAGACATACAAGGTTAGGATTACAGCTGTTTTTTATTCCAAGGAAGCAGACATACAAGGTTAGGGTTACAGCTGTTTTTTATTCCAAGGAAGCAGACATACCAGTTATATCGAGCACGGTGCCGTCTCCATCTGTGATGCTGGCGGAGGGAACGGGAGCGTGAGAGGAACTCAGCCCAGCAGCTGCCAGCCTGGCCTTGTACTGCTGAGCCAGGGCCTGGTACGAAGTCTCCTCTCCCGCATCGTTGGCTTTCTGTACAGCAATCCTGAAGTCCCGATACCGCTGCTCCAGTTCCTACATGCAAAAGTGAAACCTATCAGTCACGAGCCGCCCAGAGCGCCGTAGGTCCCTCCACTTTCGCCATCAGTTCCTGCACCAGCTACAATTCCTGTGGAGACGGAACTCCCGGACGTTGGGTTTGTTGCATGTGTTGGCTTGCCTTTTCTGGGCTGGAAAAACAGGATCAAAACTGGGCTGGGTTGCAGAAGACCGACACAGCATTGAACATGGTGTGATCATGACGGCAAAATGGACATACTCCCACTACACACAAATTTAGGCCCCAAATTTTAGGGGCATGTGCCATCACATATCCACTGCGGCAGGTGGCCCTTTGACACGCTTTCCTTGTTCCTCCAAGCACCCGTCCCTTCTTGGGCCCATGCTGCTCCTCCCACACGACTCCCTATCTCCTCCTTATCTCTTCCCTATCTCCTGCCTTATCTCTGCACCAAAACAAGCACACTAATTAGGCCCCTGCCTTATCTCTGCACCAAAACAAGCACACAGACGCGACATGCCCACGCCCTATCCACCCTACGTTTGTACATAAGCAAGTGGAGCGCCCGCGCCCTCTCGGCCCCACCTCTTTACCAAAAGAGACACATAAACACGACGCACTCCGAGATGCCAGACGTGTGTGTGTGTGTGTGTGTGTGTGTGTGTGTGTGTGTGTGTGTGTGTGTGTGTGTGTGTGTGTGTGTGTGTGTGTGACACAAAGACACACACACACACACACACACACACACACACACACACACACACACACACACACAGCCCGCGCGCGCATGCACACATTTAAAGGGGATGTCCACACTCACAGCACGTTTTCCCGAAATGGGCAGGCCGAGGGCCCGCAGCTTCTCCTTGAGCTGCCCGTCCTTGATGAGCGGGAAAACGATGCTGGGCGGAACAGCCAGCCTCCTGGGGGATTTGAGCCTGGCCCCTGCACCTGCGAAAGCAGCCCCTCCCTTGCGGGGCTTTGCAGACGGCCTCGGTTTTGCGGGCCCGGGGCCCGACGTGTCCAAGCACCTGCATAAGCGCAGCATTTGCAATGTAAAAAAAAAGTTTGCAGACAATTTAATGTTTGCAAATGATTCAGTTCTTTGTAATCCTTACCGCTCCACTTCTCTACATAAAGATAATGAGAGACGATGAATAACAATCAAAACTCTTGGTTTGACCCAAGAGTGCTAGCGGTACAGCAGCGCACTCACTTGTCAAGGTGCAGGTTAAGGATGGCCTCCCGAATCGTCATCCCGCAAGCAGGACACTGCACATATCCGGGCTGGGCCGGCTGCTCAGGTCCCCCAGGGGGTCCCCTTGGTCCCTCAGAGGGTCCCCTGGTTCCCGCAGCAGAATCCTCTCGCCCTGCAGCTTCCCTTGAATCCGTCTCTGGTGTCTTGCCTAGCAGAGCATCTGTACAGAGCTCTGCTGATAGCGCGCTGGCGCCCATGGGTACTGTAGAGGTCCCATTGGGTACCCCTGCTCCACCTGCCCTGTCCCCTGCCGGGGGACCGACTTTGGGGCGCTTGACTGGCGTCACGGCCGGGGAGGTGTCGCTGTCCCTCAAGTCCACAACAAAGTCGCCGTCGTCACCTGGGCAGGGAACAAAACCAAGCTTTAATTTATCCTGATGCAACCTCATGACCTCATGAATTTGACAAGAAAAAGGGGGAGGAGGAGGAGGAGAAGGAGAGGAAGGAGAAGGAGAAGGGGAGAGGGAGGAGGGGGGGAGAAGAGGAAGAGGAAGCAGAAGGAGACGGGGGAGGGGAAGGTGGAGGGGGGGGGAGGACGACCCTCCGGTAGGAATGGCTCTCGTATGCGAAGACTTCTCTAGAAGATTCCCCTCCTACAAGTTCCAAATCATACATGCAGCAGATACAGCAGCATTCATGCAGCAGATACAGCAGCATTCATGCAGCAGATACAGCAGCATTCATGCAGCAGATACTGCAGCATTCATGCAGCAGATATAGCAGCATTCATGCAGCAGAAGCATCTCGACGGAGCAACGCTGCCTCGGCAGGACGAGCGCACCTAGGCAGGAGGGAGACTCTGCCCCACCTTCGGCAGCGTCCTGAGTGCTGTCCTCTTCAGCATGGCCCCTGGGGGAATGCCGCCTCTTCCGCAGGACGCGCCCGTTCATTGCTGGGCCTTTGTCCGCCGGGGGTTCTTTTTCTCGCTGCGAGGTCGGTCTCCTGCTGCTGGGCCTTGTAAGTGGCCTTGGAGTCGGTTCTGCTGCCTGCCCATGCTCGGAGGCCCTGTTGGGGGCTTGGGTTCCTTTGGTGGCCTTGTTTGGAACATGGTTGCGCGGATTTGCCCTCGTGGAAGCAATCGCAAAGCCCACAAGCAGCGACCTCACCCCCAGGTACTGGGATGAGAAGCCGCCCAGAGCAATGTTGGGCCTCAAATCTTGAGCTGTGGCTGGCTTCCGGCACTGAGGACATTTTGGCCTGTCCGTGCGCTCCTGGAACTCAAAATTGCCGCGGATGCATCCACTGCAGACTGGCAGCCCCAATGGATAAAATCAGTGCTTTGCAGCTTAGTCCGTCAGAGCGCCACCCTATTCAACTCCTGCCCGTTGGAACGACAGGATTGACACAATGTCTTTCCCTCTAGACCGGCATGACCACACAAGGAGCACAGGTCTATAATACCAGGAGAAAATTCGTGGAAGGGGAGGGGGCGGGCTCTTCGTCTTGTGGCTTACAGCTATGGCCGCAAGGAAGAGAAAGCGGCACTTGGAAGATATCATGGCATATGCTACAGCGGGCTGCATCATCAAGGCTCTTCAGCTCGCTCCTCCTCTCTACTTCCCTTGGCCAATCCTCCTCTTGGGAAAGAGCCATATCAATATATGCCGTAAGCTCGGCGGCATACCAAGACTGGAACACGAAGTGATGAAATGAAGCAAAGCAAAAAGTATGACAATGTCATTCGAGTAATGTTGCCGACAACACCAAACTGATCGACAACAGCGCCTGCCGGTTAAGGACAATCAAAAGTGTGTCCCTTCGTAAGCTAACTGCCACTGCTTATTCCACTTAATTCAAAAGACGTGGTAGAGCTGCTGAAGATTGTGTACGTCTGGAGGCTTATTGGTTGCGACGCTTGTCAGTTCAAAATTTTCGTTGATCTGGAGCGCTTGCTGTACAAATATTTGTACGTCACGTCAGCAACAGCTGCCGTGAAAGGCGACAGTGGAGTTTGATTCAGCAGTGGACGATAGTGGGGTATGACAAAACCTATCAAGGTCAAGGGATACTTACGGGATTAGGGTAAAAATAGGCCTGCATTTTTTTGCTTTGAAAACCTTACGTTTGGTGGGGATCTGGAGGTTGGGCTTTCGATTATGACTTAGCATGGGATTTTGGCTTGGCCCTGTGTCAATTACAACAAGGCATGGCCGGATAACTGTTTTTGGTGCCGTTATTCTGCTGCCTGCTGGTGTAATGGCTGCACACTCCCTTGCAACGATGTTTTTCGACAGGCCCGGCGCGGGCAATGGAAGTTCACCGACGGCTACCGGTACAAAGGAAAGACTGAATAAGTAGGAGTCATGGCTACGTCGCGAGTAGCTTGCTGCCATGGGGCCTGATCCCTTATTAGGCCTGTCGCGGTCACGGCTCATGCGTCGAAGTCCTGTCCAATTGTTTCCGAATGAACGATGGGAGCTACGGAAAAAGAGAAGAAGGGGAAGAAGAAAAAGTCTAAGGACGAAAAGTCCAGGAAGAGACCAAGATCAGAAGAGAGGAGCGAAAAACTTGCTCTCAAGTTGAGTTTGTATTCTGCCCTGGGGGAACATCGCAAGGTTCGCAAATTGTTAGACAAGCATCCACCTCCAGATGTCAATGCGCATGACAAAGAAGGCATCACGGCGCTCCACCAGGCATGTTCCCGCAAGCTATGTTGCAGTGGGAAGTCACATGTAAAGTGTAAATGTCGATGTATACTTGTGCATTCGCACATGTGTGTGTGTGTGTGTGTGTGTGTGTGTGTGTGTGTGTGTGTGTGTGGTTGTGTGTGTGTGTGTGTGTGTGTGTGTGTGTGTGTGTGTGTGTGTGTGTGTGTGTGTGTGTGTGTGTGTGTGTGTGTGTGCGCGTGTGTGTGTGTGTGTACAGGCACATAAGTGTGAGTATGTGCGCGCACCAGTACTTGTGGGTCTATATTTTGCACGACCTTCAGGAGCCTTGTACATCAGAAGGACTTGTACATCTAAGGCTTTTACATCAAGGGCAAGCATTAAAAGTGAAAGCATGTGTTGGTGAGAGAAAGTAAAAGCATAAGCTGGATCCCAGATAACCCAAATAACTTTGTTCCTGCAAATCCAATCCTTGGCCCTGGGGTCAGGCTGCTCGATTCGGTCACGGCACACTTGTGGAGCTGCTGCTGGATGCTGGCGCCGATCCCATGGCGTGCGATGTACAGCACAACACGCCGGCACATGTTGCAGCAAGCAAAGGCTACATGCCAGTCGTGAATGTGCTCATCAAGGTGAGGAGGGGAGGAGGAGGAGGAGGAGGAGGAGGAGGAGGAGGAGGAGGCATTCATTTTCTCATTGATTGTTTGTTTTGTTCCTTCATCTAGTGCTGTAATAGTTGATGCATTTGCCCGATTGATGATCATCCCAATCTCTGAACACCTGGGTTGGGGGTGGGGGGGGCAGGCTGGGGGATCAAGCTTATTGCAGGCCCGCAATTTGGAGGGCGTCACCGTTGCGCAGTTAATAGAGGCGGCTGCGGATCGATCCGAACGCCTGGTTGCGTGAGTGCCCCCCCCCCCCCCCAAAAAAAAAAAAAAAAAAAAAAAAAAAAAAAACAACAAATCTCTTCCCATGTCTGCTAGGCAGAAAGCAGAGACATGTGGCTACCAAAAGATGCACGTGCGCTCATGTGCATATGCGTGCAACCGCATCCGCCCAGAGCGGGCGAGAAAGAGGGGGGGAGGGAGGGTGGGAAAGAGGGTGGACAGGAGGGAGTGGGGAGGGAGGGAGGTGCGGCAATAGGGTCCCAGGGTCCCCCCGGGAGAGGGGGGGGGGAAGCAAAACAGTTTTCAAGGTCACACAGGCAGTTGAGGCAGGTGTAAGGCGGGAGAATAGGCAGGGAGGAAGGAGACATAGACAAACACACACACACACACACACACACACACACACACACACACACACACACACACACACACACACACACACACACGCGCGCGCGCGCGCGCGCGCGCCCGGATGCATGCTCTCTTGATCTCACTCATTGAGGAAGGCACAATTGGGTTGCAGGGCACAGCAGCAGCAGGCAGAGCTGCCGGAAAGGGGGGGTGGCAGCGACTGGGAGCAGAAGTTGCGGGAAGAAGCGCAGGCTGACTTCGGTTGGCAGGAGGACTTCTGGGACAGGTTCGGCCTGCTGGGCACAAGCACAAGCACGGCACAAGCCGTAAAATTTCTATCTCATCTGTAATAATGTATAAGAATTTGAAATAACATATAGTATGATGTATACTGAATTAGCCTATCTCCATCATTAGATAGTGATAAGTCTCATCTCTTAGATTATACTAATGTATTGCCATTGTTAGCCTACAATACTGTTAGGAGCTGCTAGCCCCTAACAGCTGGGTTGCAAGGACTATTTGACACTTGATGACGTGGATATGATTGCCTATTTCGGAGCTGCCTGCCTTTAATTGATAAGTTGGAAGGTCTTCCTTGACACTTGGTGATTTGGAACTGATTGCCTGATTGTGTGTGTGTGTGTGTGTGTGTGTGTG
>KV908376.1:95000-115000 GCA_002005505.1 Botryococcus braunii
GGCTGCACGCCCCCGACCGGCAGCGCGTGTTGGACAAGGTCAAGCACATCTCCCAGATGTTGACCGGGCTGGTGAACACATTGTCCGATGCATGAGGGTAGAGCAAGCTTTTTTTTAGGAAAGGTAAGGTGTAACCGCGCGCGATATCAAGTCCTGAGTAGCAGCGCTACAATCGGAATGCAGTACGGTGGGAGGTTAAGTAGATCGTTATACGGCGTTATAGTGCAGGTGGACGGTTCCGTTGACGGCAGAGATAAGCGATAGATATTGAAGAGTGTAATGATTCATTACTAATGAATGGAATGACCTTCCCGTCTCCGTTGGCCATCTGTCTCTTCCCGCTGGTACATTTCGTACCGATTTCGAGAGTGTTGATCAACACCCTCCTGAGTTTTGGTTTTGATGCTGGATCGATGCTTGCAAAGGATATAACTTGCCCATGGGCCTACCCCGGCGAGTGTTCGAGAAAGAAAGATGTTCGATACAAAAGACGGTATGGAATACATGCTCGTAGTGCGTAGTTTGCAATGCAGTCTTGTAGTAGCCAAGCAATGGCTCTGGCAAGCTTAAGCGTCTGATCCGGAAGCACATGGGCAAGAACTCATTTGGTCACAAGTGAAACAAACAACGTGAATGATAAGAGCAATTTGGAAGCACGGGATTATGACGCAAACATGTTCCGCACAACAATGCTACATGTCGTATGGTACTTTGCGTAAGCCCGAAAACTTCATGACGTTGGGCCACATTGGTGTGAAAATGCAGAAACCATGGATGACTTGATAAATCAGGCCCATCCTGGAAAACACTTTTGGGAAAAATTCAACGTGCCCTTCTTGAAGGGAGGATGTCCAGCATCCATGTTGCGCGAGTGGGTTACAAGCACTTGACTGTTATTGATGGCTCAATTCTTGCTCAAAAGCCGCTTGCACGATCTAGTGACTAGGATCTCTGTATGAATTTTTCTGATGATTCCAATGATTGTTATTTGCAACGAGTGCTCCGGCAATAAGACTCCACCTGTTATGGCAATCAGCGGAAGAGTATTTGACTGAGGCAAAGAGATCCGTTCATGAAGACGAAGATAGCGACTGATTACAATGCGTGAAGTTCTCGTCTTAAATGCGACGCAGAGCGGCCAATTATAGAATGTACGCGTTCATCTAAGTATATATGAAAACCAGAGAGAACTGTACGGGATCTCCCCATGCACGCATATGAAGTACAAGGTACTGGTTGTCTTTACACCACCGGTTTATACAACATCTTTTGATGATACTTTCGGAATTCCAAAAGGAACTTTTTGGAGATGGGGCAGATAATTTGAATGAGTTAGCGATGTTCATGAAACTCGAGAACATGAATCATGGTTATTGATGGACGATGAGTCCACGTTGAGCCTTCACTATCACCATCAGTATTCTTACGTAAGGAGTTCAGTAAGGACGGGTTCATGGCAACCGGGGTCATTATTATGACCCCGTGGGTTACAACCACCAGTACCATGTGCTGGGTCAAACGGGCCACATGGGCCACCATCACCACGTCCTCTATTAATGCGAGGATTACCAGCACAATCATCATCATTATCATCACCATCAGAGGGTCCATGGATGGCCATTACGATTGCCCGTTGCCCCACTTGCTTTAGATCCATTGAGGGGTGCGTCATTTTGTTCATGATCTTGTTCTTGCTCTTCATTTTGGTTCTCGCCAGACGATCGTCTCGCATCATTTTCATCTTCAGGATCCTCCGCCTCAGTCGTTGGGGCCATTAGTAGTTCCACCAGACGGGTCATTATGTGAACAGATGGTGGAACGTTATAACTATAGCTAATTAGCAAATCTCCTGCCTGGTGCAATATTGGGGCAATGTTCACACCACCCCTTTGCGGGTAGCATGCGAGGGGCAATATTGCGAGGAACATGACCCGTAAATGCTTGAAAGTTAGTGTCATATCCCATGGGCCTTGTGCACATGCCTTGCGCTGCCCAGCATGTGGCTCCGTTAGATGTTGATCAAAGGCAATTCGTTGTGCGCATCTTCATAAGGTGAATCTTCACCAGTAACTGTCTCTTGAATGATATTTTTGTCACCATTGTTGCCCTTGATAAGGCTCATGAGGCTGATCAGCTTAGACTCATCGTCCATGAATATCCATGAGAAGGGGTGCTTATTCTCGAATTTCATGAACAGCGCTAATTAACCTACCCCCCCCCCCCATACCAATAATCATCCCAGACATAGAAACAAATGCATGGCTACTTGACATCCTCGGATTCCTTAAAATATTGGACATCGGCCAGTTCTCCGTGATCTCGGAGGACTCCATCAGGCGAGTTACGTACCAATCTGACATTTTACATCTCATGTTAACCCTGACTAACTATGACAATGAGCAGGTGCGTGGGGAAGACGGGGTACATCTAATTGGTCCCTGCACCACGCGTTAAACCGTTCGTACGGGCTTCCCAAACCCCTGTGCGGTACATCCCAACCTGGCTAACGACAGCACAAGCAATAAAAACATCTCCACCTGGCCCGATCAACGTACGGGGGTTAGTCCTTAGCACCCCGAAACACTTCAACATTCTTGCATCAACACACACTGACTTTGCACGATTCTCAGGTGAAGTCCACTCGTCCCATGTATTTCACACAACCCCATCCTCGCAGAACCTCTTTTAACCACCTGTCTGCCATGCAGGAATCACCACTTTTGATTTACGCCTGGACATTCCTCGGACAGAAAACCAATCACCAATCTCCAACCACGAGATTGGTGTCACTATCCTCGGTGATGAACTACCGAAGGACGATTTCGACATAGCCGAAGCCTACGGATTTCATCATGCCTTTTTCCAAAATGGTGATCTGTATGTCATAAAAGGGTACTGCCCTTCAGCCTATACTTCCATTTC
Organism: Botryococcus braunii; assembly: GCA_002005505.1. NCBI lineage: Eukaryota > Viridiplantae > Chlorophyta > Trebouxiophyceae > Botryococcus > Botryococcus braunii. Next base: position 97,923 of record KV908376.1, read on the forward strand.
CCCCCTGTCCATCTCTTATGCTTATACCACTCTCAACACCACTAGTTAAGCACAGGAATGATTACACAATTTGTTTGCAGTGATAATATGTGTGTGTTCAAAATGAATTCAAAGTTTGTCATACATGTTCTGCGTGTGACAGCAATATAGGAATATCTTCTTTTGCACTACAAGCGTGTACACTACCTTCTCCTGGAACTAACCTGGCCCATTTCCTCCTGTTACAGGCTCTCCTACGCTGCTGCATTCCCAGTGTGGCGCACATAGGCCCCTCTCGCCTCCAAAATCCTGTCACCTCTGTGCCCCACAAAGACCCTTGCTACTGCATAGCTATGACGCCCTCGCAGTCACAGCACACAGCACTACATCCTCTTGGTGAGCATGACAGAAATGCGCATGGCAAGTGGAGATAATGCAACTTGAAACCACCTGCAGCCATTTCTGTAATCAGCGATGCTGCTGACTACACATCTATTTCTGGATGACTGCATGGGCACGTGCCGCTTTTGTGCACAGGATACCGATACCGGATGAAATAATGAATGATCAATGACCAATGAATGACGAATGATTGGATCCGGGGATTGGATCCGGGCATGGGAATCTTAGCAGTATACAATTAATAACGTAGGGGAAGGATGTGTACGCACACAAGATGGGGACAAGTTCATTTCTTACTTTGAAAGACCTAGAGGTTTTAAAGGATGATAACTCACCGGATGCCTTGACGAGAATTACTAAGTTCATGTTGTGTATACATATTGCTGAATCTGGCTGTGGTTATAAAGCAGTACAGGATTGTGTCATGCAGTAAAAATGCTCCGATGTGAGGATTGGTTTAGAAAACATGCAGCTTGATTTGTGGACGAAAGGCTTCAATGTAACAACTACAGATCCCTTCTCAGATATTGTGAATGCACTCCCTGGGTTTTGTGAGGAACATGGGAATACTACTGAAACACCCATAGATTTCAATGTGATTGTCAATAGCGCAGTCCCACCTACAGTGCCTGTCACTGTTAGAATGTGTGCTTTTATCTTGCAGACATGGTGGAATGTCAAGGGGCTTCACTCTTATGCTGCTCAGTACTGTCGTAGTTACATATGGTCACTGCACAGTAAGTGGTCATCATTTGAAAAGCTAAAAAGAGGAGGCATTCAAAGTTATGACGAAACTCCTGATCAGTGTACCTTTAGGCATGTCTGCATCACAACAGGTAAAAAAGCTCATGATACCCTTCATGCTCCAGGATCATGTTCAGGACTGGGTGTGTAATTTGGCTTGTGTCCAAAGTTTGATTACAGCTATCAATGTGAAAAACATTGAGGGCCATATCGAGGTGCTTTGCAATATCATACAGTCACATGCCAAAGCAGGAAAAACAAGCATTGCATGTAGTACAGCCAAGCAACGTTTAAGAGAGGCTGCAGCTACTAAAGCGCGCGCAACAACGACTGTTCCTTGCTTGTTCCCCGGGGAAAATAAAAAGTACTTGCACATCTTTGTTGACATTTGTGTCATATGCATGGAGATGGCTAAAAAAGGTGCATCCTACCACTGGGTGTCTACTGTATGTCGAAGCAATAGCCGAACAGTGGAACGAGGTAACAAGCCTTAAACGTAAGGCCTAGGCCAGAGGCACACGAGAACCGCCAGCAAACAAGTTGTTTGAATGTGGCAGATCAGAATCAAGGCACTGATCTTGTCCTTCAAATAACACCACTGGAAATAAGTCAAGAAGACCCTGATGCTACAATGGGAGTGACAAAGCAAAGTGAACCTATAGAGGATGGACAAGCTACACCGCGCAGACAACGTCGGAAACCACGACAACTGTGTGAAGCAAATGTATTCGGACACGCTGTAGAAAAATTCAGAAAGGATTGCGTACCGATAACATCTTTCTGCTCTTGCTGTAAACAAATAAAACAAGAAGTGGAAGTTTCTGAACTGCATGATACGGTTATGACAGGAATGGTAGAGGGAGGTCGCACAATGCGGAGAACCGTGCCATAAATTACCATTTGCTGGGTATCCAGCTGCGCAGCTGGATGCATGTATACTACGTAGCCCACTTCACTAGATAGTATGTGGGCTTGTCCTTCATGCTTAGGATCTTCGTGGGGTTTCTTCTTGTTCACGTGGTGAGGTTTCACCTTGTGCCAGACGATGTCCTCGACTTCATAGTACATGTCACCATCAATGACTGGGGGTAACGAAGGTGGTTGAGGCATCAGTGTGCTCGATTGTAAAGGTTTCTTGTACGGCTTGAGGAGCTTATGCGGAATACATTGTGCCACGACTCCGTGTGCTCCAATCTCAGACACAGTCAGAAGCGTCTGACTGGTTCCTGGCTCCACCACTTCCCAATGGGCAACAAACAATGGCCCCAGAGTCGTTCCGCTCCAGCCTTCAATACGTATACCAACTCCTGATGCATATAGATGATATATCTTCAAGCATGGATCCACTGCCTTTCTTGCTTGAGAGAGTTGGATGTCTGGGGCTAGCACACTGTCCACTGCACCTCAGGGCTGGATGTCACAAGTGGTGAAAGCATTTCTCCGTTTGCAAGGGCCTCGGCGTCGATGTGGTCCTTACGTCTGTTTCTCAGCGCGTCACCCGGGAACAGCCTTTCCCATCCCTGCCTCTGGCCAGGAGTGCTGTCACGCGGACTTGCGCCTCAACGCGCGGGATGTGAGGGTCGCAACAGTCACATCGACATCGTACGCGTTGGCTCACTGCCGTCTGCCAAACTGCGGCAATTTCGTATCGAGTACCGGGCGACATTCACATCGACATCATTGGCCAATTGGCCTGCAAGCAGACCCGCTATGCGTCACGCAGGGCTGGCGTGTCAACAGCCCTGCGTTCGGCCTTCCAAGCCTTTCCATTTGAAACTTTTGGGGGGTTGCATGCTGATGTGCTGGCCTTATTGAAAAGACTCCAGGGTCTGCTTCTGAAGCAGGCCATCAAGGCACAAGATGTGGAGGGAAATTTTGTCATGCGTCCGCTCAGTTTCATTATAATGAAACTGAGCGGACGAATAATTATTGCGGCCGTGGTGGGTTGCCAGCTGGCTGTTCGCCAGGTGTGATTTGGGTTTGGGTCGTTATAACATTGGCCTGGGCTTCTTTATCCCACTCTTGTAGAGGAAAGGAATCTTTTCAAAGGATCTGTCCGCCGGCTTGTCGATTCTTGTCCGGGACTGGTAGTCCCTCACCGGCGGTGACTCACAGCCCCATCCGGTTTCAGTACACGTCGGACGGTCCGACGTCTGGTCTAAGGATACGGCCATCTTGATGCACTTCACTGATCGTGTAGATTCAAACAGAACTTCCTCTTGAGGATTGGCGCTATCTTCGTAAATTGGTTCCTTCCTGGATGTATTTCGTGCATTTGTGTCTCGCAGGGCGTTGTGAGGTAGTAGCAATGCTGAAAGGTTGGCCCATTTTTGTACAGTATTCGATGAAACGTTGACTCACCTTGCTTACTGATCATTATTTAAGCCTAGAAGAGTCTTCAGTGAGTTGGTTCCACGTCTTTGTGGATGGTACTGGTGGAAAAGTCGATCCTGAAGGGGCAACTAAGCCACAGTCAATTGCATGAAAGGAATTTGTTGGGTACTCAATTTCAACTCCTGACGATGGTTGTGATACTGACAACGCAATAGACTGTCGAGGTCTGAAGCAAACTAGGGTGCAAAGTACACGCAGCCCTGCATTGGGCCCTTGATGCATGAGGGATGCATACCGATATAGACGAGCAACCTTACACCATTTGTGAGTCCTTAGAGCACCTCAATGCCTGCGCTGGAGACTGCTTTCTCTGGGCTTTTGAAGGGCTGCACTGGTTTCAACAGTACCTGCTTCACGGCCAGGTAGACCCCCTGAAAATGTATGAGGCAGCTCTAGGCATGACCAAATTATGGCTGATCCTCTTCAGATACAAGTGTGGGGAAGGGGCCCCCTCTATAGCTGAATCCTTCCAGCTTCAAGACCGCCTTAAATGAGGTTCTAGTTGAGGTGTACAGGAGTTCATGACACAAACCATCAATATGGCTCAGTTTGTTCAAGTACACCAGGAAGAACAGCTGTCTTTATAACATAATGTTCTTTTCTAAAATGATAGGAGGATTTTAAAAGTTTTAACCACAGGGCTGATGGTAAGCAACAGATGTCTTGAAGGCTATAATGTCTCCGCAGATTTACTTTTACTTGCTCTGCTCTACTTCTGCTCTTCTTCTATTTCTTCACAGTGTTTCTGTATGCATGTCTGCATTACAAAGGCATGCGTGCGTGGGTCCCTGCGCGCGCGCGTGTGTGTGTGTGTGTGTGTGTGTGTGTGTGTGTGTGTGTGTGTGGGTGTGTGTGTGTGTGTGTGTGTGTTTGTTTGTCTGTGTGTCTGTCTGTCTGTCTCTCTCTCTCTCTCTCTCTCTCTCTCTCTCTCTCTCTCTCTCTCTCTCTCTCTCTCTCTCTCTCTCTCTCTCTCTCTCTCTCTCTCTATCTCTCTCTCTCTCTCTCTCTCTCTCTCTCTCTCTCTCTCTCTCTCTCTCTCTCTCTCTCTCGCTCTCTCTCTCTTCCTCTGTGTGTGTGTGTGTGTGTGTGTCTGTGTGCGTGTGTGTGTGTGTGTGTGTGTGTGTGTGTGTGTGTGTGTGTGTGTTTTGTGTGCTCTCATATGGCTGTGCCTGTACCTGTAGATATTTAACAACGCGACTTGCACTCACAACGCGTTTCAACAAAGCGTGTTCTAAATCTTGCTGTGTCAGGTGCTGCCCCGAGACGATGCAAAAAAGGACGACGACTTTTGGAGCCCTCGAGCTCCGCTCAACGCTCCTGCCTCAAACTTCGCCCCTCTGCTAGTCCCATGTCAGCATGCGCATGTGCCTGGGCCATGTGCTCCTCAACCTCTGTTTGGGGGGTCCACATGCTTCACATGGAGGTCAGATGCCCGCCGCACGCACCATGGGCCTCCGGGATTTGTTCCAGGTACTGCCCTGGGATTTGTCCCTCCAGGGAAGATGTACTGCAGGTGCAGGGCTGTACAGTACTGCCTGCAGGGAGGTACAAACGAATTGTTTCATTGGGAATGCTGTAGTGTGAGTATAAGATCACCAAAGTTTACTGAAAAACCTGCGGAGCAAACCCCAAAATGTACAGCTCCTCCATCCATGAAGCTTGATAGCCGACCGATATCAACATATTCGTTTCCTAGACGTGACCCCGCGGAAAGTGGCATGCAACCAGTCTCTTTGCAGATCGGCGAGCATCCATGCGCGTGGTCAACTCAAGGAAGTGGGTACCCCGGGGACCCGAAATGGGCCTTCAAACACCCAACACGCCTCCTGGTATCGCCCCCAAACCTCAACACGTGAATCAATCGACTGCGGCAAAGAAGACGGGCCGAAAACTCATTTGACGTGGTGATTTAAAGTGGTGAGCTAGCTTGCGATTGGGGGTCGTTGGGGTAGATTTTGACTAGGAGGTGGAGAGGGAAGGGAGGTTCAGGTAGCCAAAGAGTGATGTAAGGTGCAAAACCCACCTCACATGGAAGCACCGGAGAACTGGAACCCCGTGGCCAGATGGATATTGAAGTTACTATTGGAAAAGCCCTCCCAAAATTGAGAATTGAAGAATTTTCTGTATATTTTGGAAAAAAATAACTGACAAAAGGGAAAAGAGAGTCATAGGTGATTTGAGGGATTTTGGCAGAATTGATACATACCTAGCTTTTAACAGTGATCAGGAATTTGCAGGAGGTGTGGGCAAAGCACTGCAGCCAGGCAATGCGGCGGTACGGCCCCCTCCCCAGATGTTTCATCACCCTCCTGCGCAGCGCCTGCTGCATGGCTTGGCGCCCCCGGAGGGACCCAGTCCACACTCGAAGACCGTCCTCCCGTGGGACCCGGGCAAGGTGCCGCCTGACCACCAGCCGCTGGGCCCCATGCGGTACACCCCCCCCCTCCCCCGGCTGTCTCGCCCACCCCTCCCCAAAGTAAAGGGAAATATCCCCCCCTAACACACACACACACACACACACACACACACACACACACACACACACACACACACACACACACACACACACACACACACACACACACACACACACACACACACACACACACACACTCACGCGCGCGCGATGGGGAGAGAGGAGGGGAGGGGATGGAGGGGTCATTTATAATTGTGAAGAGGTAATGGTTGGCCTGCGACTGCGCAAGCGTCCAAGTCTCTTCCAGCTGGAAGGGGTGCGGGAGAGGTCCCGGGAGTTTCATGGGCAGACTGGGTCCTGCTGTCTCTGGGGACTGCGGAATCGTCCAAGTCCCTTCCAGCTGGGAAGGGGTTGGGTTGGGGTCCGGGGTCTGAGGGGGTTACTGTGTCTTGCTGTCTCTCGGGACTGCGAAACCATCCAAGTCCCTTCCAGCTGGATGGGGGTCGGGTCGAGGTCTTGGGAGTCTCAAGGGCACACTGTGTCTTGCTGGCAAGGAGCTGAGAATGCTTGTGGGGGAAGTATATCGCAGAATGCCGGGACGAGAAGCAGGAGGCAGGCAGTCCTTTGACTCCTTTCCAGCCAAGGCGCATAGGCCTTCGTTCAGTTTTCCGCCTCGCCCGCTGCCGCCTGTACGCACTGCTGGGGGCCCGGTCCCTCCAGGGGGAGCTCCCCAGGGTATCGGCGACAACCTCCTGGGGTACCTGCCCTCAGAGGGGTTCGATGTCACGGATGAGAGCATGGGAGGCTCCTCCTCAGATGGTCCTTCTAGCTCTGTCCAGGTACTCTCCCATGCTTCTTTCCACTGCTGCGGTGTACAAACGTCTCCCCCCTTCTCTCTCCCCCTCTCTCTCTCTCTCTCTCTCTCTCTCTCTCTCTCTCTCTCTCTCTCTCTCTCTCTCTCTCTCTCTCTCTCTCTCTCTCTCTCTCTCTCTCTGTGTGTGTGTGTGTGTGTGTGTGTGTGTGTGTGTGTGTGTGTGCGTGTGTGCGTGTGTGTGTGTGTGTGTGTGTGTGTGTGTGTGTGTGTGTGTGTTTTCTCAGGGTTCTCATTCCTTGCCCCCCGCCCTCTCCATTTGCTTACGGGATTTCTGGTGCTAGGGCAGTAGGGTCTTAGGGCTTAGGTGCACTGAGGTGCGTGCGTGCGTGCGTGCGTGTGTGTGCCCGCTCGTGCACAACTTGCTCATGACATGCTGCGATGTGATGTAGCATATTGGGCATTCTGCCCATATTGTCATGATGCCATGTTTGCCTTGCATGCTTAAATATCGGGGCCGGTGGTACTCTGATTCTGCCCATTGCGTAATAGTGCCTTTCTTGCTCTGCATGGCACCAGTGTCGAGGCCGGGGGAACCCAGATACGCCATTGATGTAGTGATGCCTTGCTTGCTTTGCATTGTGCGATATCCTGGCCTTGGGGGTTACAGATTCTACTTATGCTATCGTAATGCCTTGGGTGCTTGCATGATACGATATCTTGGGGGGGGGGGGGCCAGATTCTGCTTAATGACATCGTCATGTGCTGCTTTGCATGGTGCCATATCCGGGCTTGGAGGACCCAAATTCTGCTTATAATATTGTAGTGCCTCGCTTTGCATGGTGCAATATTGGGGCTGGGGGTCCCAGATTCTGCCCGTGATGTAATAATTTCTTGCTTGCCAAGGCTGATGCGGTACCGGGGTGGGGGGACCCAGGTGCACCCAGGGACGCCCACCCAGCAGAGGGTATTGGAGGACCTGGGACTGGGAATCGCCAATGCGGCTGCAGAGGCGGTACGGCAGCACGGCATGAACCAACCTGTCATGGGCGTACTGCCTGCAGATGCCCGCGCTAGGCGAACGTCCTGGGGGGCGCCCCTCGCCGCCCCCCCTGCCCGTCCTGGTGTGTACCGCCCACCCTGTCTGGCCCCTCTTCTGGTCCCCCAAGGGGTCACCCCACTAGGCTGGGCGAGCACCCTGGGGGGCGCCCCTCACAGCACCCCCCTGTTCGTCCTCTTCTGTACTGCCGACCCTTTCTGGTCCCTCAGGGGCCGTGGTCCCTCAGGGGCCGTGGTCCCTCAGGGACCATCGCTTCTCCTGAGCGCTTCTTGGAACAACTCGAGGTCTGGAGAGGGAAGACGCTTTGCTTCAAGCTCGAAAGAAGGCAGTAGTTGTGCATGCATGCCCGCGCGTGCGTGCGTGTGTGTGTGTGTGTGTGTGTGTGTGTGTGTGTGTGTGTGTTCGCGCGCTGCATTCATGCGCATGTATGTGTATTTGTGTGTGTGTGTGTAGTTGTGTTCGCGCGCTGCATGCGTGCGCATGTATGTGTATTTGCGTGTGTGCATTTGTGTGTGTGTGTGTGTGTGTGTGTGTGTGTGTGTGTGTGTGTGTGTGTGTGTGTGTGTGTGTGTGTTCGCGCATACTCGCAAGCACGAGCTTGTCTGACCTTTGTGTTCTTTTCGAGATATCTGGGAGGTTGTACGGGATGCAGGGTTCGAGTGATGTTGTGGAATGGTTTGGGCTGCAGGCGAGGCAGGTGTTTCGCGGGTGAAGGTGGATGAGGCCCTGGGTACCCCAAGGGCTCCTGCGGAAGGTCGTCAGGCACCCCGGGACGCTTTGGCCCGAGCTGTCCCCCAGTTTGATATCGAAGAGATCGAGATGGGGCGGGTCATTGGGACAGGCGCTTTTGGCCAGGTGCTCTACCCGCAGCCCCCTCCTCTTTGTCCCCCTCTTTCATGTGTGCGTGTGTTTGTGTGTGTGTGTGTGTGTGTGTGTGTGTGTGTGTTTGCGTGTGTGTTTGTGTGTGTCTGTGTGTGTGTGTGTGTGCGTGTTTGTGTGTGTGTGAGTGTGTGTGTGTGTGTGTGTGTGTGTGTGTGTCTGTGTGTGTGTGTGTGTGTGTGTGTGTGTGTGTGTGTGTGTGTGTTTGGGGGGGTTTGTGGTTGGGGGTTGTGGCATCTCAAATGAGAGTGGGGCTCTGTATGGAATGCTTCATGGAGGCCTCTTGGCGATGCTGGGTTTATGCATTGTTAGACATGCATGCATGCTAATGCACTCGTTCCTTCCGGTACCCTACCCAAGCGGTGGCACATACCAGTCATACAGAATGACCCATCCTTACACGTCTTTCCATTGACCCACAGTCCTCATGTGCACACAGGCACACAGCAATCACGACAGCGCGCACGCACGTACATCCTTCTGGACAGACAAGAGCACACCTGCGCAGTGCAGCATGCGCACACAGATGTGCGCACACACACACACACACACACACACACACACACACACACACACACACACACGCGCGCGCGCGCGCGCGCACGCGCGCGCGCGCACGCACGCATGCACGCACACACACGCACACTCACACGCACACACACACACACACACACACACACACACACACACATACACACACACGCACGCACGCCACACACCACACACACACACACACATATACACACACGCACACACATGAGAGAATGTGGGGACAGACCTTACTGATAAACAGAGGAAATCTCGTAGACTCCACTCCCTTCCTTTCTCACCCCACCCCCCGGAGCGAAAGGGGTCTGCCTGTAAGGGATGGTGTTGCGTTAGACTTGACTGGCCTGGTCTGGCAGTACAGATTGTATGGGTGGGGGGGGGGGGTTTGCAGGTTCGGTACGCTCTGTGCCAAGGGCAGGAGCTGGCAGTGAAGGTGCTGACAGTCCCCGACACGGACGCCATCTCGGCTGTGGTGGAAGAGGTCGGTCACTCCCCTGCTTTACCGTCCGCTCTCTCCCCCCATCCTCTGTTGCACACGTGCAGACACATCCGCAACAGGAAGCCCGCACATGTGTTGGGGCGTGTGTGTGTGTGTGTGTGTGTGTGTGTGTGTGTGTGTGTGTGTGTGTGTGTGTGTGTGTGTGTGTGTGTGTGTGTGTTTTGGGGGGAAGAGGGGGCGCGCGCTTTCTTATGTTTGTGTACACACACACACACACACACACACACACACACACACACACACACACACACACACACACACACACACACACACACACACACACACACACATCCGCAGCAGGAAGTCGGTGGCCACCCGCAGGATTCCACCCGAGCTATCTGGGGTTCCTGAACGAAATTTTGGTGGCTTGTCGAACAGGAGTTGGACCCAAAAAACAGCATAGTCGGAAATCAGTCGGGGGATCAATATTTCAGAGGGTCGATTAGTCGGCACAAAACTTACTGGGGAATGCCATACTCAGGGTTCGGGAGTTTGAACTCCTGAGTCGGTTAGTTCCGATTTCTAATTATGTAATTAATTCTGCTGGCCACCTGGTGGCAACTTAAGGCCATGGCCATGGGAGTCTAATCGGCAACCCTTGAGGGCCGAATATAATGAATATTGCCAATTTTCAGACATATTTATTTGATTTCGCCCCTGATTGCGAAACTGGTTACATCATTTTGATCTGGAGGTTTGTTTTGCAGTGGTTACACGTTATAATTAAATGTATAAGAAAGAATATGGCAGTGCGAAGGACAAGACCTTGAGTAAATTAGGGTATCTTTGCACAGGATGGGCGGGAATTTTTTACCACGATGGTACGACCTTGCGGCCATAATGTCACCGTAGCAGAACACATGGGTGTGGAGACGAAAACTCAAGCCCCATCTTTAGGTGACCCTGTTTATCACCAGTGCTCATGGTTGGACATGTTGTCTTGTTCAAGGCACATGGTGAGGTGCTACTCAGCTGAAGGGTTTCAGTCTGAGCGAGGAGCTCCTGGTAGCAATGGAACATGTCTCAAGGAAAAGGGGTGGGGGGGTGGGGGCGGGGGAGAAAGAGCCTCTTTTTACCCATATTCTATCATCTCGTGTCTCCCACGGGTCTCATGCAGAAAGAGGGTACTGAGCTAGGACCCCACCTGGTCAAGTAACCACGTGGGAAGCACCCATGGGACGGCTAGGTACAGGCCCCCAAGCGGCTGAGGCTCCTGACCAGCGGCCCAGTTTTTGTATTATACATATTCCCAGCAGTCACACAAGCTTTAATCGACATCTTTGCAGGGACTTTGAAGTGGAGAACCACACTCTTTACGCCGTCCACATGGGCTCGCGCTACAGTGAATGTCGGCGGGAACCATTCACGCTGTTTCTATATCCTAAAGGGTAGTTTTATCAATCTCGACATACATTGGTGCAAGTGAATTGGTGTTTCTTGTACGAAAGCCTTCCCTTCAAAATTTGTTCTTCGGACTTGGTTGCATGTGCCAGTGATATCGCAAACTTTATCACTGATAACGCAGGGGCACGTTCGTTGCGAAAATGCTATTAGCATGTTACAATCACAAGTTAAGTGCTTGTCTGTTCCCAGGTGGGCGTACAACTTGTGACTGTAACCTGTTCACAGCATTTTCGCAAGGAAGGTGCCCCTACATTATCAATAACAGTGTTTGCGATCTGACTGGCACATGCAACCAACTCCGAAGAACAAATTCTGAAAGGAAGGTTTTCGTACAAGAGAAACACCAATTCACTTACACCAATCCATGTCGAGATCGATAAAACTAACCTTTAGGGTATCGAAACAGCATGAATGGTTCCCGCCGACATTCAGTGTAGCGCGATCCCATGTGGACGGCATAAAGAGTGTGGTTCTCCTCTTCAAGGTCCCTGCAAAGATGTCGATTAAAACTTGTGTGACTGCTGGGAATATGTATAATACAAAAACTGGGCCGCTGGTCAGGAGCCTCAGCCGCTTGGGGGCCTGTTTCTAGCCGTCCCATGGGTGCTTCCCACGTGGTTACTTGACCAGGTGGGGTCCTAGCTGAGCACCCTAGTTTTTCATGAGACCCGTGGGAGACACGAGATGATAGAATATGGGTAAAAGGATGCTCTTTCTTCCCCCCCCCCCCCACACCCCTTTTTACTCGAGACATGTTTCACTGCTACCAGGAGCTCCTCGCTCAGACTGAAACTCTTCAGCTGAGTAGCACCTCACCATGTGCCCTTGAATAAGACAACATGTCCAACCATGAGCCCTGGTGATAAACAGGGTCACATAAAGACGGGGCTTGAGTTTTCACCCCCACACCCAAGTGTTTTGTTGCAATGACATTATGGCCGCAAGGTCGCACCATCGTGGTAAAAAATTCCCGCCCATCCTGGCGGTCCTGTGTGCGTGCGTGCGTGCGTGTGTGTGTGTGTGTGTGTGTGTGTGTGTGTGTGTGTGTGTGTGTGTGTGTGTGTGTGTGTGTGTGTGTTTGTTTTGGGGGGGGGGGGGTGCGCACGCAAGTTGAGGGGGTGGCCATGTTGGCGACGCTCCCATCGCAAAATGCCCTCCGAACAATAGTAGTCAATTATGTAAAAGGCTGTGTTCTGATGTGGGGGGGCGGGGTAGCTTCCTGGGGTAGCCCGAGGAGATGGCCTTGATGGCTGCCTCCCATGGCAAAAGGCCATTCCAATGGTGAATATCAAATTATAAACACGGTATGTGCTCTGGGAGGAAGGGGGTGCTTCCGAGAGGTGGACCTAATGGCGGCCCTCCAATTGCCACAGGCCCTCCCAAAACTGTGAGATCGTTTTTTGTGTAAAAGTCCATGAGTCCATGTTCTTAGGTGGGGGATGGGGGTGCTTCCGGGGGCAGTTTGAGAAGGAGGTGGCGATGATGGCGGCCCTCCCATTCCACCGCAACGTGCTGCCACTGCTCGGAGCCTGCGTCACGCCGCCTACCTTGGCTCTGGTCACGCCCTTCTGTGCCAGGTGGCGATGCTACCACCTGCCTCCACTGACTAGAAAGTTTTGTTCCAAAACACGCCTCGAAGCGCTGACCGGAAACCCTTTTTCCAACAAACGTGCATCTCCTCTGTTGTTCCAGGCCCTGGCTTCTTCTCCGTTGAAGAGAAGCTGTGTTTTTGTTTCAGCACCGCCCTCAAACGAGCCGAACAAGAACTTTCAAAATGTCTCTCACTGCATGTTACAGGTAAAGATCAAATGTCTCTCATGCTGAACTGCATGTCGGAGGTATGCAAATTCATCGAATTCTCTAATATAGGGGCTCTCTCGCACAACGCCCCTGGCCTCTCGAATGCAATCTGCGTAAATCTGGGACATTCTGCACTCTTTCAGGCCAGAGCACGCTCACGCTCAGTAACAAAGCTTCGCAGCGGCATTGCAGGGGTTCTTTGCATAGCATGTTCCACAAGCAGGAGAGGGTCACATGGGCCCATGTGATCACTTGGAGAGGGAGGTTGCAAGGGTTCTTTGTGTAGCATGCTCCACAAAGGAGGAGAGGTTTACATGGGCCCATGTGGTCACATGGAGAGGGGATTTGCATGGGTTCTTTGTACAGAATGCTCCACAAGCAGGAGGAGAGGCTCACATGGGCCCATGTGATCACATGGAGAGGGGGTTTGCAGGGGTTCTTTGTACAGCATGCTCCACAAGCAGGAGGAGAGGCTCACATGGGCCCAGAGGCTGTACATGTGCCTGGGAGCCGCAAAGGGGATGATGCACTTGCATTCCTGCAATGTTCTTCATCGGGACCTCAAGTCTGGTTGGCCACCATCTCTCCATCTTTCCACACAACCTGGGCATTCTGTTACAAAGAAAAGGAGAAAAATATGAAAACCGACCCGTTTTCAATGTCTGGAAAGAATTTTAAAAGTAGGGACATATGCGCACTACTGAGCACTAATTAGGATATCATGAGTAGTAATGTTGTGATGCTCTTCTATCCCCAACGCCCCCTCTCTCTCTCCTCTCATGTTCTTGATCACACCCTCGATCGAATCCTTCATTTCCCATCTCCTTCTTTTTGTCCCCCGTTTTGCTGTCTGGTTTCCCCTATCCTCGTGCCGTTTTTACCCCTGTGTTTCGTACCCTGGTGTTCCCTTTCCCCTTTCATTACTGACCTTTCCCCCCATTCATTGCTTTCCTTTCCTCTTTTGTTAATGCTTCTCTTTCCGCTCCCTCCTCAAAGAGACTTCTGTTCCATTTTCCTTCCACTTCCCTTTTCCAATGCCTCAGCTACCCTCCTTTTTGCTGAAATAGTCCTATGTTCCATCTCCTGCTCTCTCTGTCCCAACCCCCCCCCCCCCGGCGCAGTGTTCGCAGTACAGGAAAACCGAGAACGTGTTTATTGTGCGAGCAGCAAATCGAGCAGGCTAAAATTTGCGCCATCAGAAAAGCGTCTGCCGCCTTCTGGACGTCTCTCACAAGCTTTGTGGTTGTTGGTGCTGTCGGGTAGTTTGACGGCGGAAAGATGGAAGCATTTAACGCATTGGCTCCTGAAACATTGATGGAGTAGGGCTGCCAAATGTTGGTGAGCCGTTTTGGGATGCAGGGAATCTGCTGGTGAATGAAACCAACGACGACCACGCACAGACACACACACACACACACACACACACACAGACACACACACACACACACACACACACACACACACACACACACACACACACACACACACACACACACACACACACACACACACCCACACACACACCCACCCCACACCACACAAAAATTGGTGGCAAATTTGCAAGGTTGGCTGGGAATTGAACCCATGACTTTGTCGCTCATGCAGGAGTGTTTTGGGATGCAGGGAATCTGCTGGTGGATGCGGACTACACAGTCAAGGTGGCGGACTTCGGGCTATCAAGGGTAGTTCATGGAGTACAGACCATGACCGGGGGACTGGGTACCTACCAGTGGATGGCCCCCGAGGTCCTGGCCAACCTGCGCTACTCACAGAAGGCTGATACGTACTCCTTTGCCATTGTTATGTGGGAATGCGCCTCTAGAAAGGTGCCCCTCCTGCCTTTCTGCCCTTCTTCCCCCACCCCTCCCCCCCCCCCCCCCGGGCGGGAGTCTGTTTTGTGGGGGCGGTCGCACCAGTGCGTGTGTAAGGTTCGGCAGGATTCGAACCCATGTCCTTCGTCTGGCGTGGTACTGCGGTTTATATCCAAAACAGCGACCACGACTTTGCAGTATGGAGAGCATAACTGTCTCGTGTATATGTCGATCAGGACGGGGACGCATGCCGCACGTTACAGCGCGTGTGAAGGTGTATGTGTGTGTGTGTGTGTGTGTGTGTGTGTGTGTGTGTGTGTGTGTGCGTGTGTGTATGTGTGCGTGTGTGTGTGTGTGCGTGTGTGTGTGTGTCTGTGTGAGTGAGGTGTGTGTGTCTGTGTGAAAACACAGACATATATGTGTGTATCTGTGTTGATGCGTGGGGGGGGGGGGGGGTTTGGTTTGTAGTGTTGGGATGCAACAGGAGGCAGACGGAGACAGAAAGGCAGATTCGATGATTACATAGGCTGATCTCAAAAAGTCTCTTGTATGCGCGTGGCTGAGCCGTCAAGACCAACCCACTGAAGTAACGCTCGGTAACGAGATATCGAACTACGATCGCACTGACCTTCGATTGTACCGCCGCTACTCGCGACGAGTCCTCGAGCGCGGTTACCAAGGGGGGGGGGGGGGGTTTGCACCATGTGGGAAGGTTGGTGGTGGGAGAGGGACTGATGGGTGCCTGTCAGTGGAGGGCGGGAGCGAGAAGGGTCGGTGGGGCAAACTTCGTGTGTGCTCTCTGGAGCTCCACGCTCCTTGAGGACAGCCGTCCAAAAAAAATAATAATAAACACACACACACACACACACACACACACACACACACACACACACACACACACACACACACACACACACACACACACACACAGACACACACACACACACACACACACACACACACACACACACACACACACACACACACACACACACACAACAGGGGGGGGGGAGAAGAAGAAGACGAAGAAGTAGGAGGAGGAGAAGGAAATGTGCCGAATTTGTTGGTGCATTGCAGGTGCCGTATGAGGGGCTGAACGGCCTTCAAGCAGCGATAGGAGTGTTGGAAAGGGGCCTCAGACCGGAGATCCCAGCGGGGACTGTCCCTGCGTTGGCGCGCCTGATGCAGGAGTGCTGGGCGCCCGTTCCCGAGCAGCGGCCCTCCTTTGACCAGATCGTACCGCGTCTTCAGGCCATTTTCGAATCCGTTAGAACGCCATGACATTGCAGACAAGAATCTGAGGCGCCACGGTCAAGATATGTCTTGACTTTTGTAAAGGGCTGTAGCTGTACAGCCCCTTACAACCGCTAGTGGCCAGGACCGGGAGAATCCGCTTCGATTAAAGATTTTTGATCGGAACAAGCCCTTTATAAAGTTCGTAAAGTTTATGAAAATTAGGATTTAAAGCCTTTAGATCCTTGAGGTTCAAAGACTGTACAATCTTTAATGTACCACATATCCGGTCCAGGTTGCTCCTGGGGATAATCTCCTGTGAAGGGCTGATCCCTAGGCCTATTGTAGTGGGAGCAACGCAATTGTGGGCGGGACGGGTGGTGTACGCGGCAGGAGAGCTCTCTAGCTAGGAGGCTATAGAGGCTACGGAATCGAGTGTGCACAGCGCGATCGGAGGCTGGATGGCCTAGCACACGTTTGGCCCGGTGCGTGAAGGTGTGCTGGTCCTTGCACTACGCTCGTCCTCGCATGCTGGTTTTAAAAAGTTGAGGGCCGCTTTCTTTTAAAGGATATGTGTGGTTACTTCAATTTTGCACGACGACTTTTTTTAAAGGATTGTGTGGTTCGGCTACGCGGGCCGACTTTTTTAAAGATTCTGTGGTTTTGCTTCATTTTAGTAAATCCATTTTAAACGCCTTCCTGGAGCTTATTCAGAGCCCCGACATCCAGATCCTTGGATGAACCTCCTAGAAATGCCACCTGAGTGCGTGATCAACAGCTCTGTTCACGTGCATTAGTTGTACAGAGTCCCTGAAACATGTGCGGTTGTAATGTTCTCCTCGTATGGCTGTAGTCATTAGCTTCCGCCTGTTACATGTGGGGATTCTGCTCGTTTCCCGTTCCAATGGTCCACTGGCTCTTGGCGGGACTATATAGGCCACTGGCTCTTGGCGGGACATATATGCTTAGCTGGCTCCTATAGATTAGGCAGTACATAGGCCTATGTACTGCCTATCGGGGGATTGCCCATCGGGTCCCGCCCGAGCCTATGGAGGGAAGCATGCTGCCATGCTAGGATTATCATTGGGCATACATAT
>KV908376.1:125000-127500 GCA_002005505.1 Botryococcus braunii
TGCTCCAATATTCATTTCTCTTTATGGTTGCCTATCACCCCACCACTTGTCTCCTTTAAATGCAAAACAAGAGTGGTGCATTATGGGTTGATAGTTTTCACGGATCCTTCGAGATAAGAGTATCCGGATACCCGTCGACGCTCACTTTGAGATCATTCCATGAGTCTTTTTCCGAAATTTTCCTGGCAAAGCTTTGCATCACTGCAGATATGCATGCTACGCATGCGGGCCATGTGGTACGCATGGCCTGTACATGACAATGATACCGGCCGGTATATGCCGATGAAGTTAGCAAAACCAGACGTTGGCATTCAAGATTGGCCAAAACAACTCTTGACGTACCGCTACCAATTGGCCAAAAGAACCAATGTGTCGCTACCAATCGTTGCAAAGAGGTATACCTGCCAAGGTACCATTAGACTCAGCAAAAGAGCCAAAACAAAGTCAGACGAGCCAAAATGATTCGTGAGCCAAGAAACACAGTCAAAACTCCCATTAAAATTGGTTGCCTTGTCTTCATCTTTGTGGAGTGAGGTGCGGGAGGCTGCCAACTTCAACACGTTGAGACGAAGCCTTAGAGTTTTTCAGGATTCAAAAAGCTAGTTATATACACACCTTGGGAAATCTACCTCATATTCCCCCTTTCCGAGGTCTATAGAACCTCCCCCCCCCCCTTCTTACAATCTTTAGATTTTCCCCGGGGATGGAAAATTTTCCTAAAGATGGAAAATTTTCCATCTTTAGGGCCCGAGCCCGAGCATAGTGTTTTCCACCTTTAGGTCGTCCGCGAGCATAAGCTCATGAGTTGAATTGCTGATTAGTAAAAATGCTCACCGGATCAATCTTCAGGCAGGTAACATAAGACCGATATGGGGATTGGCGCGCGTGTACGGCCAGGTTCTCGTGGATTGGTGAATCCGTTGCTAGCACGATGTTGGGCGCAGTGACGACGTGGCCGTCCGCAGTGTAAACCTGGCCCCGGCACCAAAACATGTTTACCACTGGCCACTAACGAGTATGCAATGTTTTCACTGTACCGAAACGCTATTCCCGTGGCTAGAATATGGTAACGCTGGTCGTTGCTCACCTGTACAAGAGCAAGAACAGGACTAACATACCATTTGCATATGCTAGCGTGCTCGCGTATGTACAAATTAACCTCCCAGGAGAGGCCATCAATCTTATGGCAAGTAATCACACCACTTCTAGGATTCAATCTTATGTCATTCAGAATTCAACAGCCAGGAGACTTCTAGATGTTCCAGGGAGGTATCACGAAGAGAGCGTGGATATTAGGGAATTTCAAGACCAAACTCGTTGCCAACGAAGGAGGGACGGAAGTATTACATTCAGAACAAGCCATTTTGGCTTCAGGGGTAACAATAAATTGGCCAAGGCATACGAGAGCAGCTCTTTTTAAAAATTTGGTAGAGCGTGTGCATGCATGCTGCGCAGCACTTACCAGCCAGGTGACGATCATTCTAATTTCCAATGCTAACTGAAGGGATCCCGATCGGGATGACGCAAAAGTGAGATACACGTGCCCAGCAAGACTGGGTGAAAAGGAAGAAAGGGGAGGGAGGAAGGAAGGTGAATAGGCGCGCCTGGTTGCCCTCGGTCTTTAGCACGCGCGTATCCTCAAACAGCTGGCCGCCGTGCTTGACAAAAGCCTCAGCCAGCCCCCGGCAGTACAGTACCGGTTGGAAATCCGCCGTTCCGGGGAACTTGAGCGCCTTCCGGATTCCTCCCACTTCCGGGCCGCCTCCGAGGTCCACCATCCTGCACAGCACAACATTCACTTCATCAACCCCAACGCTCACCTCGCGATCTTGAGACTCCACTGCAAAGCCAGGGTAATGTGTTTGATCAATATCTCGATCCCAATGGAGACTTGTGCAATGTCGACGTAAACGGAAACATATGCCTATATATGCATGTGAACATCCACATGTACATGCATGCCGTTACAAATGCACAGTCAATGAGAGCCCAAAGCCAAACTGGAGTACGGAATTCTGCCTGTAGACAATGTTGATTGTCTAGCCCACGTCAAAGAGAGACCAAAGCCAAACTGGAGTACGGAGGTCTGCCTGCAAACAATGTTAATTGTCCAGCCACATCATTAAGACAACTTGAATTTCAGGAGGTTGTCCCAAATAACCTTTTCATGAAATGGTCTTGATCAAGGAATTCCGGAATATCCTTCTAAAAGGTTACCAGGACTTACGATATCTTCTAGGCGTGAAATTGCATGAGGGGGAGGGGGGGGTTTCGGGGTGCCCAAGTGCAATGATGGATTGATATTGTACACGATCCGTCCCGACGACCAGCTGGCAGATATGCCTGTAATTCAAGTTGCTTGGACACTTTGTGCGCATCCAAATCACGCAAAAATATTTTGAATCCGTATCCACCACACATCAGACTCCCTCGCGTCCTGGCCACCGCAACGGAGGCAACGGAGAACTCTGCGCATATCAGCTGTAAAACCCGCCTCTCC
>KV908376.1:130000-140000 GCA_002005505.1 Botryococcus braunii
TTCTCGCAAGGTGATATTAAGAGTTAAAGCCTGGCCACAGATTTTCAATGGACGTCACAGGAAAACTGTGTCCAGGCAATAGCAATGTCACGTGCCATACGTGTGCACAAGGGATCATAGAGGTGGGTTCAGTGGATCATTAGCCCACACCTTCTCAACTTCTGATATGGACTCCCTATGACTGTCAGCTACGAGCTTCGCCCGGAAAGGCCCAAACTCGTCTTCCAAGACGTAGTAGTAGTCGTCATTCCACATCATCAAGTGTGCTGTTGTCCTGCACGCAACAATAACGCAGCATATCTGAACAACAAATATCATTAACCAATTTTAAGACTAAACAAAGTGATTGATTAGACACCGAGTACTCACAGTGCATGATAGTCTAAATACGGATGGGCAAAACCAGGACATGGTACCTTCCCGTCTGCCCACTGGCAATGGTCCTTCCCTCCAACAAGATGACTTTCAGATCACCTGAAACCATGAAAATCATCATTAATATATATCTACGGCACAATCTACAACATCACAGAGCCTTGAACCAGCCCGATGATCTCAGACTCACTTTTTTTCGCCAGTTGATATGCAATAGAAAGACCCGCAATACCACCTCCCACAACAACCACGTCAGCTGTAGCATTTTCAGTCAATTTTGGATAAGTTGGGGGCTCTTGCTCCTCCTGTCGCCAAACCGTCCGTGCCAATCCCGGAATGTGACCATTGTGGGACTCCGCTCGCACCACCAAGGACGCCCTTCTGTCAAAACGACTATTTGGTACTGAGCAACTGCTGCTCAAGGTATGCTGAAATGGAACACGGAGATTCCTAAAACTCGACGGAATTGAACAAGTCGCGGCCCCCCGACACCGGATGGCTGAGCCTGATGTATGCATTTGAGTGGTGAGGAGTGTACCCGACGTCATTTTAAAATATATTTGCTACTGTTGAGGAAGACTAAGTGATATTGCAACACAGCAGGAAGCTTGTCGTTGTCCTTGTCGATTGCATGTACGACATAATTTTGGGATGCCGATGTGTTTCGTCCGCATTTGGCCCAATGATTTGGAACGTGCAATTGTACTGCCATACAATTGTACTGCCACACCGTGGGACACACGTTTTCCAACAGATGAGTTTTCCCCTTCCTACGGCACTCTCTCCTTCTTTCTCCAATGGAACACGCACGCCCTCGCCTAGCATGTGGGGAGTTTGCAGACTTCGGAATTCCAATAATATTTCCTTCCTTCCCACGTTCAGCATTACAGTGTCTACCCAGTCTGTGTCCACATCAACAAAAGGACACAACCGCAATGTGTATTTCTGGTCTCACGAACTAGGACATGTCCCAGCTGTAGAACTTCGTTCTATGCTTCCACTGTGCATATTCGCACAACTATGCAACCACACGCCCCCGTCCCCCCAGCGGCGCCCACCCCTCCATCCATTGCTCCCTCCCCCCCTCTCTCTCCCCCTTCTCCCCCCCCCCCCCTCTCTCTCTCTCTCTCTCTCTCTCTCTCTCTCTCTCTCTCTCTCTCTCTCTCTCTCTCTCTCTCTCTCTCTCTCGCCTCCACTCTTTCTCTCTCCCCCTACCCCTCTCTCTCCCACCCATACACGTTCACGCATATTCCCACACCCCTTACCCTTTTTCTCCTCCTTCGCTTCGCCATCTCCCAGGGTGGGGGAGCACATGCCCCCCATTACCCCCGCGTTGCTCATACGGGTATGGCCGTGCACGCACACACACACACACACACACACACACACACACACACACACACACACACACACACACACACACACACACACACACACACACACACAGACACACACACACACACACGCACGCACGCACGCACGCACGCACGCACGCACGCACGCACGCACGCACGCACGCACTCTCTCTCTCTCTCTCTCTCTCTCTCTCTCTCTCTCTCTCTCTCTCTCTCTCTCTCTCTCTCTCTCTCTCTCTCTCTCTCTCTGTGCAAAAAGGCAAGACCTTTGATCGAATACAGCTGTCAGGCCAAGGAAACATGGGGACAGGAGAGGCGTCTGCTCTTACGCAAGTCAATGCAAAGCAGTGCGGATGCACACTGCACCTTGACGAGATCAAGGGGGTGCTGGCCTATGTGAACTTGATTAAAAACAATTGGCTGATGCGGACGGGAATTAAAAGAACCCACTGATGCCATATTACAATGGCCCATAATGAACTGCTCATACGGGGGACACGGGCGTGGATACCTTGACAGGTCTGGACCTTCCTGTTAGCATTGTAAGGGTTCATCGACAACACGGACCAAACTGGATTCAAGTCTCACACATCCTAAACCGTTCTTAAGTCACACGAAACGACTCAGTGAGGACGAGCACCCCCTGGGCGCGAAATATCTCCACGTGCACTGGGCTCTCTGCCCGAGCCAAAACAGAACTCGCATGTCGTCTTCGCAGCAGTTACCAAACCTCTGGTCGCCAGTACCGGCCCCACATGAGACTGGCTGCAGGCGCCCTCCACGTGGCTGTGACCTTAAAAGGGTAACAACATTTATCCTTATAAGGATGAGTTCATTAAGTGACATGCGGCGAAGTCCCACTTTTGAGCTTAAATAATTTGCAATCACATGCGCGGGCGGCCGCCCGCCCACCCACCCGCCCGCCAGCATGCGCGGCCGCATGCGCGCACGCACGCGCGCCCACATGCGCGCACGCACGCGCGCGCGCGCGCACACACACACACACACACACACACACACACACACACACACACACGCACACACGCACACACACCTCCTAAGCCATATCTGAAGACATCTGGACGTCTCCACGGGACTTTAGATGCTCGAGGTCCATCAGAGGTCGTGGAGGTCCCTCAGAGGTCGTGGAGGTCCCTCAGAGGTCCTGGAGGTCCCTCAGAGGTCCTGGGGGTCCCTCACACATCTGGACATCTGAGGAGCACGTACGACTCCACCAGGCCCTCCCCCAGCACTTGGACATCCTCCATGATGAGCTCAGCGTCTGGAACGCCCAAAGTAACCAAAGAAGGGTCGTCCAGCTCCCGCTTCCGCTTCTTGGCCGACTTACTGGACTTTCCGCCGTGTCCGCCCGTCGCGTCGCTCGTTGCATCTGAGACGGGAATCAGGACGTGTGCCACTTCCGGAGTTAGAGACTGCGGGACCCATGCCTGCGCCCCCATCTGCACACTTGTTTAGAATGGGAGGTGAAGAAAGGGCGATGGCTTAAGTCGAGAGCCAATGAAGATCATGTAAAGGGGGAGGCAGGCGCTGATGCGTGCGCTCGCGCCCGCGCGCGCGCGCGCGCGTGTGTGTGTGTGTGTGTGTGTGTGTGTGTGTGTGTGTGTGTGTGTGTGTGTGTGTGTGTGTGTGTGTGTGTATACTCATATACTCAACCCCGTATGCACTTCAGGTACAAACCAGTCATCACCACCACTCGCAAAAGCACCGCTCGGCCCTCCACAGGAGGGACCCAGGGGGACCCGGGAGATAAGCAGGAGCAACCTCAGTCACCAACCTCTCAAAGAACCAGCACGTGAAGAACCTGCACTCGCCACTCCAACCACTCGAAGCACTACCACTGGAGAAGCAGCCCTTGCCACTTCACATGGGGCAACCTTCAGGTCCCCCTACCCAGGGGGACCTGAAGGTGAGCAGGAAAAACCTCAGGCACTGCCACTCAGCACCCCAACTCGGAACACCACCAGCCCCAATCCAATAAGGGCCCCATCCTATCCGCAGAGCAAAAAGCCACAAGACAGCTGAAAGGGCAGCAAAGCTAGAAACCGCAAGACAGCTGAAAGGGCAGCAAAGCTAGAAACCGCAAGACAGCTGAAAGGGCAGCAAAGCTAGAAACCGCAAGACAGCTGAAAGGGCAGCAAAGCTAGAAACCGCAAGACAGCTGAAAGGGCAGCAAAGCTAGAAACCGCAAGACAGCTGAAAGGGCAACAAAGCTAGAAACCACAAGACAGCTGAAAGGGCAGCAAAGCTAGAAGCCGCAAGATGGCTGGAAGGCTAGCAGAGCAGCAAAAAGCCACGACACAGCTGGAAGGGCAAAGGCACCTTGGGTCTCCATTTAAGCGCGATCTCACTGCCGCCCACGAAGTCTGCCCCGACGATGGCAAAGGGTTCGAGTCTGCTCTCCAGCAGACGCGTGTAGGAGGCGACGGGGTCGAATCCCACCAACAGCTCCCGCGCGGCTTTGTGTCGGCCCATTTTTTCCAGCGCATCTGCAGCCCCGCCGGTCTTCCCACGACAGTTAGGAGTTCCGCCCATGTACACTTATCCAGCAGCTCAGCAATCTGTTGCGCGCGAGAGAGAGACAGAGAGAGAGAGAGAGAGAGAGAGAGAGAGAGAGAGAGAGAGAGAGAGAGAGAGAGAGAGAGAGAGAGAGAGAGAGAGAGGGGGGGTGGGGGGGAGATAGAGAATGAGAGAGGGGGGGGGGAGAGAGAGAGAGAGAGAGAGAGAGAGAGAGAGAGAGAGAGAGAGAGAGAGAGAGAGAGAGAGAGAGAGAGAGAGAGAGAGAGAGAGAGAGAGAGAGAGAGAGAGAGAGAGAGAGAGAGAGAGTCCACAAGCAGAAACTTGCTCAGCATAGCATCTCCTCAGGGGCAGACGTTGCGAAGCAAGGCAGCTGCTTCAACACTACTAAAAGCCAATTCTACAGTCCCACAGGATACTGCATGCACGTGGAGGGACCGGGGCATGCAAAAAAGTCCGGCGGAGGAGGCACCTTGTGGAATGTGCCGCAGAAGGGCCCGGCTCAAGGCTGCTGGGGGACCAGAGGGTACTCTGGGGTACCCAAGGTCGGCATCCCAGGCCTTCCGCTTCTTCCGCTGTGCCAGAAGCAAGCCGCGATCCCAATTTGGCAATGCATCTTTACGTAATCTGATAACGGCATCAAAGTCTGCCAGGACAGGAGTGAAAAGCGCCTCCAGAAGTGGTCCCTCCGCAGGTACCCCACTTGTGATGTGCGCCTGGGCCTCCCGCCACTTTGCACTTAGTCGGTTCCAAGCTTTAGAATCTGATCAGCGAGTTTACTGCAACACCCGTCTGATCACCAAAGGCTGGGATGCCACTCGTTCATTCCTTCAGTTCTGTCATTCCTTCATTCCTTTCTTTTTTAATTCGTTCCATCCCCCTACATTCCTTCACTACCATCTTTCGTTCATTCATTCCTTTCTTTTTTTCGTTATTTCGTTTCTTCCCCATCCCTGGACACACGCACACAATTTGCTCGCACACGGGAAACACACAAACTCTCTAATTCTGTGTCGCGCACACGGGAAACACACACACACACACACACACACACACACACACACACACACACACACACACACACACACACACACACACACAAAACCCTCGTTTATACTGTCGGTAGAGGAAGAGGAGGCGGGCTCACACCTCCAGGAGCTGGGCACAGCGCTCCGCGAGTTTGCTAAGGCGTGCCAAAACAGGCCGAGAGGGCCGGTCCCCTGTCCAGTCCAGTCCCCTGGGGTCCCCAGGAGTGCAGAGTGCCATGTGCCCAGAGGGATGCGCCCCGGTCTCCTACCCACCACAGCTTCCCATTGAGCCTCACATTCAGGAGGTCTAAATGTTCGGGCATCCATGTGTTGGAAGCCTGGAATGTACATGTGTGTGTGTGTGTCTGTGTGTGTGTGTGTGTGTGTGTGTGTGTGTGTGTGTGTGTGTGTGTGTGTGTGTGTGTGTGTGTCTTTGTGAGTGTGAGAGAGAGGGGCGGGGGGAGGGGGGAGACGAATGTGTGGGCATACTGGCACCGGGTGTGGAACCACATTTTTGCCAATAACAAGGAGAGAATTCCAGAATTAAGTTCTGAGGTCCACATTGAATTGATATTTTTCTCCGCCTCCCCCCCCCCCTCTTTCCCCTCTCCTGTCCGCGCATCTCCTGTCTCCTCTCCTCCCCTCCCCACTTTACTTTTGACCTTTCCGCTTCTCCCAACTTTGGTAGAAAAGGAGAGACTGCTGACCCAAACATACAAAACAATAACAAAACCCCATTAAAAAGGCCAATAATAGTTTGGGCATGTGCCACATTTTGTGTGGTATCACTGAGTGTATCGGGGGGGCGCGGGGCCGGGGAATGCATGACAGATTTTATCTTACATCATAGGACAGAACGCAAGGCATTTTGCTGGCCCCATTTTCGTGCGGGAAACAGTCCTGGGTAACACATCTTTGGTGCAGATGCTTTGATCAAAGCTCGTTGTGCGAAGACAGAAAAGCAGGTAGTGGCGGTACAATCAGTAGGGAACGATTCCTTGTACGGCAGTTTGCACAACAGGCATTGGGGCTGGGCACCTGGGGGACCGCAGGGCCTTGCGAAGCGGCCTCATCGGGGGACTGAAGGCCGCTGCCAGCTTCAACCACCAGCGGCCGGTCCTCCCAGCGGTGTCGGGACAACAGCCGGAGGAACCGCAGGAACCCCACGAGCCTGGAGCCTGGCCCCCCACAACCGACCGTTTTCAAGGCGGGGGAGGGGGAGAGAGAGAGAGAGAGAGAGAGAGAGAGAGAGAGAGAGAGAGAGAGAGAGAGAGAGAGAGAGAGAGAGAGAGAGAGAGAGAGAGAGAGAGAGAGAGAGAGAGAGAGAGAGAGAGAGAGAGGTCGTCCTTACGTCATCGTAGAGCCGCTGCAGGACCCAGACCCTTCTTCTGCAGAGGGGGGAAAAGCCTCTACAAAAGTAAGGAGGACCGCTGCAGGACCCAGACCCTTCTTCTGCAGAGGGGGGAAAAGCCTCTACAAAAGTAAGGAGGACCGCTGCAGGACCGTGACAGGGACCACCCCAAAGAGCGGGTCATATCGAGAACCAGGAAAACAAGCACGTGTCACGTGATGACATCACCAAAACAACGACAATAACAAGAATAACAATAACAAACATCATAACACCAGTCACGAATCACATAATGTTCTTACGAAGCAAGATCGCGGATGACTTTCCAAGTGTGGAGCCGAATCTGGAGGACCCCACGTAAAGCTACCACCTGGTATTAATGCTAACAGGATCCCAGTTTGGAGGCAGGCCTGGGGGCCCCGTGACTTTTTATTACATCGTGTTATTAAATAATTGCAAATGTGGAGCCAGACCTGGGGGCCCCACTGTGGAGGGGGAGCAGAAGAGGGAGGCCACGAGCAGCTCCACAGCTTCCGTTGACAAATGATTACTAAGCAGGTGAGCAGAGACCCAGCGGGACGCTAGTCGGGCGGTCGGGACCAACGCGGGAGCGTCGGGGCGGGACGCCGCGTTGACCACCAGCGCGTGGTGCTGTACCGCCCGCTGCAGGCGCCGGAATGACTTTGCGTGGTCCTGTGCGGCTCCCGCAGTCACCCCCGGTACCGCTCGCTCCATCGCTTCGGTCCTCGTTGCCAGAGCTTGGTCTCTGCCGCCGAACAGACTTCACTCACTGTTTGGCTGCAGCTTTGTGATTCATGTTTCCCATATCGAATGTTGTGGAGGGTCGGCATGGATGTCGCCTAAATGTATCGGGGGCAAGGCACGTCACTGCTGTACCGCCTGGCGGGGCAGGTGGTACTGCTGTAACGCGGGGTGGTACTGCTGCCCCGCCCCCGGGGGGGGGGGGGGCAGTTGGTACTGCTGTGGGGGGGGGGGGCGGGGGGGGCGGGGGGGGCAGTGGTACTGCTGTGGGGGGGGGGGGGGGCAGGCACCCGGTACTGCTCTGGGAGGGTAGAAGGCAAATGGTACTGCTCCAGGGGGGTAGCAAGGCAAGTTGTACTGCTCCAGGGGGGTGGCAAGGCAAAAGGTACTGATTCTAGGGGTCACCAAGGCAAATGGTACTGCTTCTGGCCAGTGGCAAGGCAATTTGTACTGCTTCTAGACGGTAGCAAGACAAATTGTACTGCTTCTAGGGGGTGGCAAGGCAAGTGGTGCGGCTCCTAAGGCGTCGCAAGGGCAGGTGGTACTGCTCTAGGGGGTGGCAAAGCAAATGGTACTGCTTCTAGGGGGTAGCAACGCAAGTGGCAATAGAAAAAGTATATAAGTGTGCATGACCCGGCACAGGCAGAGATAGTATGTAAGTGGTACTGCTCTAGGGGGTGGCAAGGCAAGGGCAGGTGGTACCGCTCGCTGTGGAGATGAATCCGGAAGACGAAACCCTCAAAGAAAACATCCACGAAAGGCTCTGAGGCATCTGCACGGATCCCGAAC
The DNA here is from genome assembly GCA_002005505.1 of Botryococcus braunii. Classification (NCBI taxonomy): domain Eukaryota; kingdom Viridiplantae; phylum Chlorophyta; class Trebouxiophyceae; genus Botryococcus; species Botryococcus braunii. Next base: position 138,196 of record KV908376.1, read on the forward strand.
TTGTCCCGGAGCAGCTGGGCCAAGTGGACGCAGAAGCCGCTCTTCACCTTTTGAAAGTGCGATGCATCGTCCGGCCACTTGCCTGAACAGGCAATCTTTCCCTTTTCAGTCTACACATCTTTTCTTCGGCTCCCTTCTTTCCCGCTTCTCGTTCCCCCTCTTTCCCTCTCTTTCTCCCTCCACCTCTCTCTCTACCCCTTGCTCGCAGGCACTAACTCGCACCCGCCCGCCCACACCCCCCCTTGCCCTCCCCCTCCCCTCTTACTCGCTCCCTTGTCCCCTCTGCCTCCCCCTTCCCCTCTCCCTCTCTCCAATGTTTTCCGACCCTCCATTGCCTTTGACCTCCTCGTACTGCTCCCAACCCATACTTGGCAAACAAAACAAAACACACACACACACACACACACACACACACACACACACACACACACACACACACACACACACACACACACACACACACACAATTACATTGAGGATACACGATGTTGCGATATGGCAAGCTACATCAATCCTAGTCAGCATGAGACGCACCCGAGCCCTCCAATTTGACAGCCAGTTCGATGGGTTCCAGGCAGCGGGGGACCGGGCGGTCTCCGGAGACCGCGGGACCGCCAGCCAGAGGGTGCGGGAGCGGTGGAAACGCGGCAGTACGGCGTGCTGCGGGGCACATGGCCGTTACCGCAACCGCTTTCAAGGGCAGACCCTCCAGCATCCTCAGCCTCTTGCCCAGATTCTGCTCTGCCTCCGCCAGTCGCCTGTTCAGGCAACGCCCCTTGTCTTATCATCCGCCCCCGCTGTCGCACTGTCATCTTGCAGTTGATATGTTCGGGTCCCAATCCAACCAGACTGTCTCTTCTGGACCGACTTCTGGACCACCGGGTCCTTTTGGGTCCCTTTTGGATGCTCCAGTATCAAAATTTGCAAATTCTGGATGCTCCAATATCGAAATTTACAAACTCTGGATGCTGCTGTACCGAAATTTGCAAAATCTGGATGCTCCAGTATCGAAATTTGCAATTTCTGGATGCTCCAGTATCGAAATTTGCAAATTCTGGATGCTCCATTATCTCGATTTGCAAATTCTGGATGCTCCAGTATCTCGATTTGCAAATTCTGGATGCTCCATTATCTCGATTTGCAAATTCTGGATGCTCCAGTATCTCGATTTGCAAATTCTGGATGCTCCAGTATCTCGATTTGCAAATATTGGATTCCAGTATCTCAATCTGCACAGTTTGGACGTTCCCATTTCAACTACCATGTCTGGAGGATCTACAGGAACGATGAGAGCATATAAAAAGTTTAAGTACAAAATAAACAAGTTTTCCAAATTTGGATTAGACATTCAAGATTATATGGAAAAGTGGGGAGATTGAGGTAGGAAGGGATGGAAGGGAGAGGGGGGCGAGAAATTAATATGGCGTTACCTACCGAACTTGATGTAACGCATGTGATGAACAACGAAGTTAATGTTCCACGTACCCGCGGATTTGCCACTGCCAGAGGATTTACCGTACCCGCGGCTTTCACCGTGAACGCAGATTTTACCATACCCGTGAGTTTACCTTCAAAAAAGAAGGAAAAAAAAAATTCTGCACCTGGTGGCTGCTAGCTGCTCGTCCATAGTGACGTGTAGCTGTAACAGAGCCCCATCCAGTATGGTACTGCAAGGCACAACCGTGACGCCCAATGCGGTCCCCTTCTCTGTCAGGTGCCGCTTGAGCACACAGTCAACAATACAGTCGCAAATGGTGTGAACCTGGGACGGCGGCACATCCCACACGACTGCGTAGCGCACACTT
>KV908376.1:145000-177500 GCA_002005505.1 Botryococcus braunii
TTAAAGGGGGGAAAGGGGTCAAAAGATAATGAGCTTAAAAAACTCCATCTCAAAGAAGGAGAAAGAGGGGGCATAAAAAAGGTGTTCATGAAATCAACAAGGTGGGAAAGGGGGCCCAAAGAGAAGGGTCCTCTGAAATTAAATGCGGGGATTGGGGGGAATGGAGAAAGGGTTCATGGGATAGCGGAAGATCTGGGTCTGCACCAGGGTTCCTATATTGGCAAGGTGTACTGCGAGGGCGGATAGGAGGAATCCCCCAAAGGCGTCCGGGTCTCCCAGAGACTGTTGCCTAGACCACACTTTGAGCAGTACAATAGTGTCCCGCAGCGCAGGCACCCTGCCAAGCCCCTTCTGTACCGCCTCGTGAAGGTCCTTCAACAGCATGTCCTGCCCCACACACGAAGTCCCCCCTCAGAGACGCCCATCCCACCCCCCCCCCCCCCAAATAACAATATTAAGTCAAATGCCGTCCTGAAATGTTGATGCATTTCATCTCGACCGTCGTCCTGAAATGTTTGACCATTTCATGCATATCATCCTGAAGCGTTGGACCCGTTTCAGATTGTTCATTAAAAAATGTTGAACCATTCAAATCAATGTCCATTACAACGGTTCACGGCACCACCCTATAAAGCAACTCCAACCAAATACGGAAACCCTAGCTCTTCAAACCCCCCCCCCCCCCCAAAAGGCAGCTTAGTCAAAAGCTGCCGAAACCATTCCATATTGTAAATCATCCTGAAAAGCTGAACCATTTCCTGTTGAATACAACCTCATTCCTTTTGTATATATTCTACCCCCCCCCCCCCATCGTTTTGCCCTTTTATCACACTTAAATAGCAGTGACAGAGATCGAGCTGTGCGGGATGTATCAGAGGGAAGTCTCACCTCCAAGATGCAGGAGTTATAAAACGGAGAAGCCCAACGCATCGTCCGAGCACTTTCCCCGGGGGGATCGATCCCCTGCGCAGCGCCACTCGTGCTGCGCCGCCCGCAAGCCTCCCCTTGTGGCGGGACACCAACCGCGGGGTCGTCGCGCCCTATGACTGACATGCGTGCTGGGGGATCCTTCAAGGGCTCCTGTGCCGGGTTGGAGCTGCCCGCTGGTTGCTTGTCTGTGGGACCGGCCCCCTGGGGGACCGGTCTCTGCCGTGGGGCCTCGCCTCGCAGACCGTCGCTCCTCTGCTGAGGGGCCCATACATTCCCCCGGGAGGGACCCAGCCGCGGGAGCGGAAATGTGCCTACTGGAATTGTGGGGATCAGTCTCAGCACCCAGCTGGCCGTGGGATCCTCCCCTGTCTGCCCCTTCTTCTTGTGATGTGGTGTCACCAGCAACACAGGTTTCCTGCACAGTCCTCCCGAGACCTCCTTGGACATTGGTCGGAGTTATATATATCTGACAAAGAGCATGCCACACTCGTCGAATGCAATTGGCGTTTCTTTCCCTTCTTCTTGACTTTCTCGTTTTGACTGCTGAAAGCCCGTCAATAAACCCCGCACATAAGACAGATGCAAGCAAGCTGAAACGTACACAACGACGTGCCTGTAGGCTGCCTGCGCGTGCACGCGCACCCACACACACACACACACACACCACACACACACACACACACACACACACACACACACACACACACACACACACACACACACACACACACACACACACACACCGCGCGCGCGCGCGCGCGCCCCCAGGTATTCCCTCACTCATGCATCTCACGATGTTCACGAGGTTCGCACACGAATTTCTCTCCACCGTCATGCTGAAATGCCAGGTTGGGAATTACCCCTTACGCAGGAAATGCTACAATTGTGCAGAGTTGTGTGTGTGTGTGTGTGTGTGTGTGTGTGTGTGTGTGTGTGTGTGTGTGTGTGTGTGATTCACTCCCTCCCTTCGTACCTCCTTCCCTCCCCCTTCCCCCTCTGTCCCTCCCTCCCTCCCTCCCTCCCTCCTCATCATGGGAAAACATAAACAGCGAAGCCGAAGTGCAGGCACCGCGCGTCTCCGTGCAGACAGCTCCACCGCAACTTCCCTTTCCTGAAAGTCTTCTTCGGCGACTCTCTGAGAGCCTTGGCCAGGATGTCAAGGTACACCGCCCGGCGGTACAGGTACCGCCCGTCCAGGAAGTCCTTGTCGTGGAAGCAAGCGGCCGGCATCTCCACCGCCACGTCAGCAACCAAATTAGGCTTTGCGGCCGTCTTGAGAGCCGCACTGCCGGCAACGGCCACCGAGGACGGCGGGTGGAACACCCAGGGCTTTGGGGCAACTCCCAATGCGGAAGCAAAGCCCAGCCCCGCATCCATCGATACCTGCAACTCCCCCCCCTCTCTTGCTCTGTATGTCTCTATTCCCCCCTCTCTCTCTCTCCACATCTATCTATCTATCTATATCTATCTATATATATATCTCTCTCTCTCTCTCTCTCTCTCTCTCTCTCTCTCTCTCTCCTCTCTCTCTCTCTCTCTCTCTCCTCTCGTCTCTCTCTCTCTCTCTCTCCTCTCTCTCTTCTCTCTCTCTCTCTCTCTCTCTCTCTCTCTCTCTCTCTCTCTCTCTTCTCTCTCTCTCTCTCTCTCTCTTCTCTCTCTCTCCTCTCTCTCTCTCTCTCTCTCTCTCTCTCTCTCTTCTCTCTCTCTCTCTCTCTCTCTCTCTCTCTCTCTCTCTCTCTCTCTCCTCTCTCTCTCCTCTCTCCTCCCCTCCCCTCCTCCCTCCCTTCCTCCCCTCCCCCCCCCCCCTCCTCTCCCTTCTGGCCCATTCTATTCTCACCCCTTTACCCCTCCCTCAATCTCGTTCCCCCTTTCTCTTTGCCACCTCCCTGCGCCTCTCCCCCTCCCCCCCCCTCTTTCCCCTTTCCGTCTACCTGGCTCTCCCCCCCCCCCCATCACCCCATCCCTCTCTACATCATCCCTACCCCTTCCCCTGTGTTGTATCAACACCCCTTGCGCCCCCCCCCTCCTTTCCCTGGCACTCGCACACCCACGCACACAGGGCAAGCAAATCGTGACGAGAGGGGGGGGGTGGGTTTGCACACACACACACACACACACACACACACACACACACACACACACACACACACACACACACACACACACACACACACACACACACACACACACACACACATACACACACACACACACACACACACACACACACATGAGAGAAAGGGAAGGTGAGAGGGGGAGAGAGAGAGGGGCGAGTGCGGGAAGGGAGGGAGGTAGAGGGGGACGGGAGAAGAGAACAAGAGTCCAGCCTTGAACTGCAAATTTGACGCAGAGGAAAAATACATGGCCACTCTCTACATTCCAGATCTTCAATGCGTAGTTCTAGAACTTTCACGGGAGAATCGCGGTGGCACAAACGTTGAGTTGAGGAGGGACTGCCAAACCACACCGGGCCATCAGGAAGTCCCATCAGAAGTTCTTGGAGCCGCTGCAGCACCTTCTGGAAGCTGGCTCCGCCATAGCTGGCTTTGCATTCATTAAGTACTCCATTTGTCTACAACACCCAGTGGAGGCAGAAAGACATCAGAGCAGGTCAACACTACTAGAGGGACTGTTACAGGAGCCAAGGACATCGAGGTTCAAAATGGACATACGACACCTCAGTAACCTCAGTGTGAAACAAAAGCAGTGGTATGTTAACGTTATTCAGCGACATCGCATCCTCGATACAGCGACCAAGAGGACATCGTTACTAAGTGCCGGTGCATTGCTTAAAGTAGTAACCATACTTGAAGCTGCAGCGCCGCAGTCCCAGGATCCGATCCAAATTGCAGTAAAAACAATTCACCATCGTCAAGGTGTGTATGCGACATAATGTCTGAATTTGATTTTCCTAACCTGGGGTCGCAACGACCTCCATCTCGTGGGTCGTCCCACAGAAGTATCCAGAGAAACCTTTTCAAACTTCGAAGACAACTAAATATAAACCATGGCCTATAATTGTTACTTAGTGGCTAAAGACTGTAAATATGGATGCAGTTCTTGTTCGTTGCTAGTGTACCGGACGAGAGCTCCCGACGGCGCACGTGCGGGACCTGGCTGGTATTACTAACACTATTAGTCGTACACTGTAAGAAAAGTGGTATTAGTCGTACACTTGTTTCTAGTACGATACCGGTGCGTGCCTTACATATAAATACTTCAAATACGAGCCAGGGAGGGAAGTCCGAGCAGCTCAATGCATATGCATACTAAATAACTTACAACCCCAGGTGGACTCCGCGTAGGTTGGGGGTGGGGATTCGGGGTGAGGGGGACAGGTGGATACAGGTTGAAATACGGGACTCGTCATACGCTGACTTTTCCCTACACATGGAAAGGAAGGAAAGGAATGTTACATCCAAGACCAGCCACTAGGGCTGAAGAGGACGGCAATACAATGAATGACCCATATCTAGCCAACTAAGGTCGCACAGCACTTGGGAGAGTTATGTAGCTTTCCAGTGCTCTAGTCACAAATTTGGCAACCCCTTGAAGGTCTTCTTGCCACACAAGCGTTTGTACAGATCGACTCCTTTGTTGAAAGAGATGCATAAACTGCTGCCGTACATGTTGTACAGCCAGACAAATGAAAAACAGATGATGTTCATCACCAACGAGCGCTAAGGAGCACGTTGTGCAAATCCGCTGGTCTCGAGGGATACCTTGTTGTCTATCTTTATCAATAGGAAGGTCATGACACCCTAATCTAAATCGCATGAATCGCATAAAAGGTCCGCAATGTACTATTAGGAAGGTGGAGTTTGCACTCTTACGCCGAGGCACATGAGGCGGACGTGCAAACCACCTTTGGTATCTGCAGAATAAGGCTCAAGCTTAGGGATGCACAAGAGCGAGGGGAGATGGTGTTTTTCCCAGTAAATATTTTTCCCGGTAAACATTAATGGTGTTTTTCCCGGTACCCCTAGGCCTAGGGGTACCGGCCTATGGGGCTTGTCCCCCTACCCCTAGGCATCCCTTGCAAGGGATTGGCACCCACAATTTTTTATTTCCCTGCGAACAACAAGGGAAGGTCTGCAAGAGCTTTTCTCCGCCTGATCTGCGCGCGGCCGTATAGCCGAAATTTCCTGCCCGGGGCCCTTCAAATCAGCTGCCCAGGTGCTCGAGGCTTTCTTGACATGACGATTTGGAATTGTATCCCGCACACATACTTCCAGTACTGCTACTACTACTGGTAGCACGCACGAAATTTCGTGCCTTAAAGCACACGCACACGCACGCACACGCACACGCACACACGCACGCACGCACACGCACACGCACACACACACACACACACACACACACACACACACACACACACACACACACACACACACACACACACACACACACACACACACACACACACACACACACAGCTGTAGCGGAAGGGGGGGACCGTCCTTGCCATGCATCGAAGCGTTAGTGAATAATTTACAATGCACGAAATAAAGATTCTACACGCAGCACGGACCATGATGATACTCTTGGTTACTGAGACTCCACTTGGCCTCCAAACATCCCAGAGTCAAGATCCTCGAGGCAAGCCTCCTCCGTGCAGCTAGAACATGATCATTTTAACTCATGAGCTGCTTATATACAATATTAGTACAATTAGCCTAGGCCTCATATATCGCCGAACACGTCAACCCGTCAAGAAAATTGTTCTTGACGGGGTGACCTGTTCGATGATACGTCAGGCCTAGGATATTTTTAATAATACTGTAATTGCGAAGCCTGACGTATTACCGATTCATGGCACCCGTCCAGAAAATGAAGAGGACCCCTGCCTTTTTCTCCCGTTCCAAATTTATAAAGCAATATCCAGCTGGGCAGTCAGAGAGATAGTTTGTTCGACTTAGCGCCCCCTACCCATATATTGGTGACTATATGGGACGAGCAATACTAGCTTTGTGGCAACGAATATATTGGTGGCCTTAACTAGCCTGCCTGGCCTAAACTGACATACGTTGCCGATATTGTAGCAGAATGCGATGATCATGAGCACTCCAACTGTAACTTAGAGTACTCATCGCAGTTTGCCACAACATTAACAAGAATACTAATATCAGTATTGGTAACGTAATTCTACCTCAAAAACCTCAGCGGCAGTATCATTCCAACAGCAACAGCATTAGTGCCCAAAGTGGCACAATATAATTCCATTAATGCATGTATTATGTATCCTGCTGGGTCCCGAAAAGTCACCAAAACATACGTACATCAACGCCCATGAACTTCCCGTATGGATGCGTCAAGCTGCAAAACACAAGGCCGTCGAAGAAGCACTCGCTATCGTAGTACAACAGACAGCAGAACAGACACATGCATTCATGAAGGCATATGTATGTACTGAAGAAGGCTGTGATCATACCCGTCTTTATAAAGACTGAAGTAAATAGTGACAGATGAGAAATCGAGCCTGTAAAGGAAGAATTGCCTCTACAGGCTCAATAAACTGTGTTTTCCCACTGAAGGAACCCATGAAAACACCCCCATGCATCCTGGCACGTTATTCGAGGCCCTTCGACTTATATCCTGGCCACTCTTCGATATTCTACGTGTTTTCTCTTACAACAAGAAGATGCAATCTATATACACCCCCCCTGGCATACATTTGAAATATGTATATACCCCCCTGGCATACATATGAAATATGTATTTCATGGGCAATCAAACTGGACCCAGTCTTGCCATCAGAAGAAACCCCAGTATGGCATGCCTCGCTGTAGCATGCAAATGTGTGTGTACATAAGGTCTCTGGAGAACTCTCCTCTGATGGTTGTACCTAATTATAATACTGACAGGATGCTAGCACGTATGCTCGATTCCTAAATAGGAAATACATGCATCTCTAAAGATCTAATAGATGTAACCCACCGTAGCATGCGAATACACATCTGCGAATTAACGGGAGAATTATTTGGGTCTCTGGAGAAGCTCGTCATCTGAATAACCATCATGCATGATGGTTGAAACTGATGACAGAATGCTCCATTCCGATGCATCTCCATAGATCTAATAAACCTGAGTGCGGTGCGCGGGCCATGGCCGGGAAAGCAAGCCATTCAACTTGCACGGCTTAAGAGATGTGTTCACATCTCGTCCTTCTAATTAGCGCCCATAAGCGCTCAAGCTTGCCGATCCTGACCTCATGATTTGGTCACTAACCAATTCAGAAAGACCCTGCAGCCAACCTATGTTGCCACACCGTAACTGCAGTTTCTTTTCAGATGGAATTCCGAGCATAAATCCACACCTTCACAGCACCCTTTCTTTTCAGGTGGAACTCCTCCGTCGAAGTTTCAGGATAGATTCACACCTTGACTTCACTTCACACGGAGCTGCCAGGATATGTCCACACCTTCCGTGCAGTCAAGTGCCAGGATATATCCACACCTTGACTGCACTGTACTGCACTTCAGACGGAAGTGCCCGGATATGTCCACACCTTCCGTGCAGTCAAGTGCCAGACCTTGACTGCACTGTACTGCACTTCAGACGGAGGTGCCAGGATGTATCCACACCTTCCGTGCAGTCAAGTGCCAGGATATATCCACACCTTGACTGCACTGTACTGCACTTCAGACGGAGGTGCCAGGATGTATCCACACCTTCCGTGCAGTCAAGTGCCAGGATATATCCACACCTTGACTGCCCTGTACTGCACTTCAGACGGAGGTGCCAGGATGTATCCACACCTTCCGTGCAGTCAAGTGCCAGGATATATCCACAACTTGACTGCACTCCCATTTCAGATTGAACAGTGAAGCCGACCCCGACAGCGAATTGGGTTCCAACCACCGGCCGAATCCTGCCGAATCCTTGATAGAGCAGTTCTGAAAGTCTATATCAGTGGTTAGGCACCTGGTGGTTCCTCAGGTTGGGATCACCGGCCAAATCCTTTTAACCTCTACCGTATCTCTCAGTCTATACCACTGCTTAAGCGCCTCATGGCTGTATGTGTTGGGAACTTCGGTATCTGGGTATATTCATCATTTAGGTATGACAAGCGTGTCATACGTCTTATATGGTAATTACGCACTTGGTGGGCCTGCAGAGTGCCATTTATGAACACCTGATCCGGCACCTAAGCACCTGGTGTGCACGTGCCCTTCAGTGGCCAGCACGGGTTGAGCGCCATGTTGGCATCCATGGATCCAGGACGCGCATAATCCCGCAGGATCCTGGTTGACCGCAGCTGATATATCTGCCACGTCACGTACATGCATCACATGATGAATCACATGAACCACATGATGCTGACCGTGACCTTGGGTCACTGGTACATGTACATGTCCAGGAGCTCGAGCACGTACACGTGTACACGCGTACGTGCTACATGTAGGAGCTCTGGAGGCAAGGCTGACTTGTCACGAGTACCCCACATACACACGTGGGGTGCACGTGCTTAGATGCCCAGGAAATGGGGGCCCCTGTGGATGGCCATGTACCCGGCATGTGTCAGGACATCCGGATCCATAACCGCGGTACATAGAACGTTAACGGTTAACCCCATTACAACGGGGCACATTGAACAGACGATGTATTCAAATAAAGAGTGAAGCCTATCCTAACCGCACGATGTTTTGTCATCAAGTTGGCACTTAATTGAACCCCCCCTTAATTGACCTAGCACGTTGAACTGACGATATGTTGTCATCTAGGTGGCACATAAAAATCCCATTGCAACTGGCACAATATTGACGTTGAATTGGCTATATATAAGTCATATATATACAGCGTTAGATATTGGGGCCACGTTCGGGACTCATACGAGCCCTCGCATAGCTTCATGGGTGCTAGATTTGGCATTCGTGCAGACCCCTAATCAAATTGCTTATACATTAAGTAAGACTAACCTCTCGAGCAGCAGATATGAATTCGAAGGTGGGGCAAATGATCTAAAAGGCACACATGGACAGGTTGAGAAGCATCTCGAGGAGCTCCTGAAGGGGTGCTGAGACCTCCCCGCAACCGTCCATGATGTACCCAAAGCGGGGGCTGAAGCGCCGAAGAAGAAAGTACAAATGCACCTTATATAAGCAACCGAATCATTTTTGAATGGGATCTCAGGCAGTACCGGCCAATGCGCCAGTGCCTGGATCAAATTCGTCGGGACCAGAGTACATACAAAACTCCTAAATTTAGAAGTGATTATTAAATATCCCTTACTAAAGTCACAAATAGGGAGTGTCTCTCAAGGGAAACACGTGCTGCTCGGCAGATGCAGCCTCGACCTAAGTTAGCTTGATTGCGTCACATGCACCAACGATTATTACGATGATGATCCTGTTGACTGGAGCCTAGTGCAAACACATGGGAAAAGTGTAATGTACTGTGAATTGCACTTGTCTGCGAAAGCAAGCATGAGGCAGGTGGCGGGCCCCTTGTGGAAAAATATGTGGGGCGTCGTTGAAGAATTCGCGAAATGCGAATCTGTGCTGGCTGGGATAACAAAGTACCATCGACTCTAGCAGTTTCCAGCTTCGCTACCTCATCTTGTCACTGCCTCAGTCATTCGGAAGGGGGGGGGGGATCCCCTTCGAATCGACCACCTTCCCAACTAAAACGCTTGCTCTCATCAGGAGTCGGCATAGCGTGAAATGAAAGTTCTGAAGTACCTTCCAGACCTTGGTTAATGGTTGAACTCAGCTGGTGATTGAAAAGCTGGTAAAAGCCGATTACTGGTTGAATACAGTTGTGGCGAAATCCATAACTTCCTGCTCGTGCTCGTACACTGCGGTGATCTCTTGATCCAGTCCTTGAATAACAGTTGCGACACTTCATATGCTAATTTGTCCCCCCGGGGGGGGGGGGGGGGAGGGAATGAAAGAAAGAAAAGAAAAACAATAAAATAACACACACACACACACACACACACACACACACACACACACACACACACACACACACACACACACACACACACAAAGCAAACCCCGGCAGCGGGGTCTCGCGCCTCCAGTACATAACGACCCTCGTCGCCATGTCTGCTGCATCTCTGCGAGATGATGCAATGGCTGCGCATCCTGACAATGCTGCAGCGCTCTCTGGATCGAAGCCCAGTTCTGTCTTTCCTGTTCCGGTTCAACTTTGGCGCGACTGGCCCTGTCTCCGCACTCCGCGCGCGGCTCGACGCTTCCAGAAGGCTCCCGCGAGAGCAACACGCCTCGCGGGGCCGGCGGCGTACCGCCGGCGCGACTCACGCTGTCCTTCCGCTCGAACCCAATCAGAAAGCGCCCGCGGGAACGGCGCGTCTCGCAAGGCTCGCGGCATACCGGTGACGGGACTCGGCCTGCCCTTTCTTACCGAGTTTGAAGATGCAGGCTTCGACCGTCAGCGCAACAATGAGCAGCCCAGCGGTCTCCCCACGTGGGGTGAGGACGCGGAAGCACTCCCATGCCCCGTGGCGGGCGCTGAAGCAGATCCCGACAACGTCGAGAAGGACAGCCAGGCTGCGCACCTTCCAGCCACAGCCCTGCGCAGAGGGAGGGCCCCATGCCCTTTGTGAACTGGCAGTTCAAAAAGCTACATTGGGTCCTCGAGGACAGGAAGGAACATTACATTCGGGAAGAAGGGAAGATACCATTCGGGAGGGAAGGACAGGAAGGAAAGGAAGGCTGCGTCAAGCGTGTAGTGACTTCGGGAATTGTACCAGGATCGTGTACCAGGAACGCATTTTGGGAACTGTACCAGGAGCGTGCAACCGAATTTGGGAACTGCACCAGGAGCCTGTACCAGGAACGCATTTGGGAACTGTACCAGGAGCGTGTACAAAAATTTGGAAACTGTACCAGAAATGCATTTCGGAAACTGCACTGGGGCCGTGTGCTGAAGAAGGGAACTGTACCAGGAGCGTGTAGGAGTCCATCGCTATTTGAGCCAGAATGGTCGTGCCGTAGTGTCGCGACATGGTGCGGAGAGCACTCACCGTTGGCAGGGCCATAGACAGCCTGGCCACGCACAGTCAGCCTTCAGCAATGAACAAATCAATGCTAGGCAATGCCCGTCATAGATGGCCCCGCCATGCATAGTCAGCCTTCACTATTAATAAATGAATGAATGAATGTTAGGCAATACCCCAAAACAACAGCCCGGCTAACGCATAGCCAGGCGTTAACATTGAACAAATGAATGGATGAATGAATGAACGATGAACAAACGAACGAACTCACGACCGACCGAGCGAATGAACGAATGATTGAATGAATGAACCATTACCCAATTTACCACCACCTGTAGAAAGGGAATGAGACAAAAGGTCTCTCAAATTCTGAAAAAAGGTCTCCCTAATTTATGGGAAAGTCTGCCTCCTCCAGACCTAGCAAAGCAGTGTGAAATAGATGGTGTGGAGGGGTGGATGGGGGGTCGTACCACAACATGTAAAGCCGCCCGTAAACAACCACAGTGGGCCCCAATATGTCTTGATTTGTGAGATACCTGCAGGAACAACGTCGAACTGTTAATTAGTTGAATTATTAATCATGTCAAATTTTTAATCATTGCATCAACCACCAGATCCTGGTGCACCACAAATGTCGGCACACATACCAGGCACATGTGGCGGCACACATATAGGCACAAGTGTCGGCACACATATAGGCACAAGCGTAGGCAAACATACCAGGCACGTGTGTCGGCACACATACCAGGCACGTGTGTCGGCACACATATAGGCACAAGTGTCGGCAAACATACTAAACACACTCACCAGGGACACATGTAGGCACGCATACTAGGCGCATGTGTAGGCACACATACTAGGCACACGCGTAAGCAAACACATGGGCACATAAATAGGCACACCAGGCAAAATTGGCACACGTGTAGACACACATGGTAACACACAGGCCAGGAGTGAATGGTTAAAGGCGCATATCCTAATACTTGGGATTATCATGAGTGGATAAAGACTCACATTCTAACACCCAGGCCAAAGGGTCAATGGCTAAAGACTGAGACCCCAACACCCAAGACGCAGATGAATGAGTAAAGACTCACATCCTGACACCAAGGCCAAAGGGTCAATGGGTATAGACTCAGACCCTAACACCCAGGACGAGGTGAATGGGTCAAGACTCAGACCCTAACACCTAGGACGAGGGTGAATGGGCCAAGACTCAGACCCTAACACCTAGGACAAGGGTGAATGGGTCAAGACTCAGACCCTAACACCCAGGACGAGGGTGATTGGGTCAAGACTCAGACTCTAACACCCAGGACGAGGGTGAATGGGTCAAGACTCAGACCCTAACACCTAGGACGAGGGTGAATGGGTCAAGACTCAGACCCTAACACCCAGGACGAGGGTGAATGGGTCAAGACTCAGACCCTAACACCTGGGACGAGGGTGATTGGGTCAAGACTCAGACCCTAACACACAGGGCCACGAGTGAAGTGGGCCAAACTACACACATCCAAAACACGAGTGGATGCTGGAGGTCCACGGAGCAGGACACAACTGACCAGCATATATGATACACGATTCCAGTTGGCACATGCTTCACTTTTCGTTCACATTTAAATGCATGCCTTCACGTTCTTATTCACTTCTTCACACGATTAATTCGCTTTCTCAAGCATTATTCAGGTTTCATTCAGGCTTTCACGTTTTCATCCCTTATTCAGGTTTGATTCACGAGTTATCCCCGTTTTGCCCTCGTTTTATTGACGCTTTATTGGTTTCAAATTTTCTTCGGGTTTTCTTCACGGTTTAGTCCCGTTTCACTCATGTACAATGCACATTTTGTTCACGTAATCGGGTTTTCATTGCGACGTACCAGGCAGGGAAGGCGGCAATGCCACTGGCCACGATGGCCAGACAGGAGAGCCAGAACGATCCTCCAGGAAGCTTGCGGGCCTCAAAGTTGTAGACAAGAGTCATGAACTGGGCAATTGCGTGCACGGCAAGCGCGAGGAACTGAAACTGCAGCCCAACCCATTGCCAGGAGTGTGAGGAGAAGAAGAAGCAGGGTGTATTGAAATTAAAGAAGACGTGAGGTGAATAGAAACATCTCTCTCTCCCTCTCTCACTCTCCCTCTCTCTCTCTCTCTCTCTCTCCCTCTCTCTCTCCTCTCTCCCTCTCTCTCTCTCTCTCTCTCTCTCTCTCTCTCTCTCTCTCTCTCTCTCTCTCTCTCTCTCTCTCCTCTCCTCTCTCTCTCTCTCCTCTCCTCTCCCCCCTCTCCCTCTCCTCTCCCCTCTCTCTCTCTCTCTCTCTCTCTCTCTCTCTCTCTCTCTCTCTCTCTCTCTCTCTCTCTCTCTCTCTCTCTCTCTCTCTCTCTCTCTCTCTCTCTCTCTCTCTCTCTCTCTCTCTCTCTCTCTCTCTCCCCCCTTCCCCCTCCCCCTCCCTCCCTCCCTGCCCCCCCCCTCCCTACTCCCTCGCTCCCAGCACAAACTCCACCTACAGGCTCACGCTACCCTCCAGCTCTCACACATGCAGCTGAGGCGGCACGAGCGAGAGGTGCAGGCGGATCATAATAAAACAACCGGGGTTTGTATGCAGCGCTTGGAGCCAGGGGCGGGCCCCGAACCTTGTAGTAGCGGGAGCTGTACGGCAGGTTCACGGCGTCCCGCTTGTACTGCCTCTCGACCTCAGGGTCCTCAAACACGGGCTTGTCTGCGCGGAGCTGCAGCGACACCGCGCCGCCCATGAGGGCCCGGCGCTTCTTCCCCCCTTCCCCACCGTCCTCGTCCCAGACCAGCTTGGAATGCATCCCGAACTCGGGGACCCAGGCCTCGTCCCGCTTCTCATGCGGCAGCGTGTTGCCGCCGTCCACGACAAGCTTGGGGTCCGACCGGGGCTCGCGGACGGCATTGGAGGCCTGGCCCCCCACGGACCGCGCCGAGCTGCGGACGGCGGCCGTGCAGCTTCCCTCCGCGGTGGCTCCCGCCGGCTCCTGCGTGCTGGAAAGCCCCGCAAGCGCCTCGAGAGACTCCGTGGGGGCTGCGGCAGCGGAGAGGCTCATGGCGGTCGAGCACGATGGGCCATCGGGGCTGTCGGGGCCCCGGGAACGCTCTTCGGCGTCGATCTTGCAGTCGGACGCGGGTACGGGCGGCTCCGCCAGCGGCTGCAGCGGAGCGGTGAAATGGCTCGCGTCCTCCAGGAGAGCGGGAATGAACGGTGGCAAGATTGCGGAAAGCTGGTTCGCTAGCTCCAAGACGGAAGACTCGAACCTGCACGCAGAAGCACGCGCAACTTCGTGTTCGTTTCGCTGGGGGCGATAGACAGGGACAACTTGGGTGTGGACTCCGTCCCTGCCTCCCTCCCTACCTGCCTCCTTCCCTCCCTCGTTACCTCCTTCCCTGGCTCCCTCACCCCCTCCCCTTCCCCCCGCCCTCCCTCCCTCCCTCCCCCCGCCTCCCTTCCCCCACCTCCGGGGAGGAGGATTGCCTGCTGGGTGAGAAAATGGGACGTTGGCATCCTGATTCATACCTGTCTATCCAGAGCCGGCCTGTCACCTGCTGCTTACAACAAGATGGAAGAAATGACACAAAAGAACAATCAGACAATTAAACAAGCAAGCAAGCAAACAAACAAACGCGCACTCAGACAGACCAACAAACAGCTAACAAACAAAGAAGCGCACGGACAAATAAAGGCTTACAAGAGTACCGAACAAATGGCCGCCCACACAAACAGTATGTTTGCACAAACACAAACCGAGCAAGCATGCACGCAGTCAACCAGGGTTTAACACACACACACACACACACACACACACACACACACACACACACACACACACACACACACACACACACACACACACACACACACACACACACACACACAACAAGAAAAAACAGAACAAAAACCAAAAAAACGGACAAAAACAAGAAAACAACAAACAAAACAGCCACCAAAAAAAAAAAAAAAAAAAAAAAAAAAAAGCTGAACAAGAATACGGGGTGATGGAATGGCCTTCAACCCAGCCACTGTTTCAGGAGCAGAGGTTTTGGAGTGAAGGATCCCTTCGAAGCATTGCATCAAGTACTTCACACTCTGAGGTGAGGGAGCAAAGCATCAAACATTTCCCAAAGGCGGGCATACCTAGGAGTGACTTTGACAGGCTGAGCATATCCCAAGACCAGAACTGCACTACTCTTTAAAGCCTCCGACAGAACGCTGCTTTTTGTTTCTTCCGTCGTTGAAGTTGTCACAACAGTTGTGATGAGAGTCGTGATGCCATATTTGGCCTCCAAATTTTGTAGACTCCTATCACCAAGACATGAAGGCCCATGTGAGCCTCATGAAACCATGAGCCCTTTATTTATGCGGAAACTGCCCCTCAAAGCTTGATCTTGAGCTAAAAGTGGAACAATGCCAAAAGTTAGTGATCTGCGAAAGTCTTGCCTCTTCGCTTTGGGCTTCAGGTCATCGACCCGAGCGGAGCAGATAACTCCCACGCCAGCTGCCAGCGCCCTTCCGATGAAAGAATGCCGCTTATGAAAGAACCCTAGCTTATTTTCGGTATCTCTTCCAGTCCTGACAAGTTGCTGCGCAACTACTGTATTGCCACCTGAAGGGACGGCCACGCTGCGCATCCAAGCCAATTGTTAAGCCAGAACGTTCATACACAAAGGGACTTAAGCAGTTGATAGCGTAATGTTTTGGGGCAGAATCCAAGCTGAGTTTGCTCGACAAGGCCAGCCCCTGTGAAATGCACTTTATTCGGATGGTGTTAGCCATCCAGGGTCCCACGGTAGTCCACCGCACCATCAATGGCACGAAACTTGCGATTTACCTGATATACTGGGGCATGTCCAATGCAGGAAGCCCCTCCAACGCATGATCAAAACCTTGGGAAGTGGGATCGTGCCCCAACTCCCTGGCTAGAAGTCCCGCAAAGCCCTCGAAGGGAGAGATGCGATCAGTATCATTGTCAAGAGTATTTCCCATCAAATTCTATGGCGGTGTTTCCTATGCTTAGGCCTAACTGTAAAGGTACGGCAGACCTTGATCTGACAGCACTGTAAGCCACGCTCTCGACTCCGGAAGGAAGAAAAACGCGACAAGCAACCACAACCAGCTTGAGCTAGCAGGAAAAACCAAAAGGATGAGACTAGATGTGGGTGTAATACCCGTTAAACGGCGGTCATGCATGAAAAAGAGACATCCGTGCCCCTTCCGCATGGAGTCGCCGATACCATCGTCATTGCTGCGCGGTGATTATGACACCGTTGGGGGGCACGTCCGGGTCCAATTCTCGAACTTGTCCGGTCTAACAACGCGTGAAACCATCTTTCTGCCAGATCTGCGGGCCAAAACGTCAACGTCCCCTACAGACGCAGCCACCTGAAGGGGTACACTTCCACTTCCAATCCTCCGCGTCTTCTGACAAGTCAGCAGGAGGAAGGAAGGAAGGAAGGAAGGAATTACATTGGGCTGGTCTTTTTTACTCCACTCTTGTAAAAGGAAGGAATTACATCAACCCAGCCCAAAGGGCTGATGAGATGGAAAACCGAACACCGACGCAGCAAGACACCGAGAGAAACCAAACACAAACCCTAAGAATCAAGGCCAAACACAAACCCAAAGTACCGAGTGGGGAGCCAAGAGCACAAAGGAAGGGCATGAAAGAATTCGGGGTCACAGCGCGTCGGTCCTTGTGGAGCAGGGGCAGTCTTCAATTTCCAACAGGTCTTGGCCTCCCTTCCCCACAACCGACCCCGTCCCATTCCCGACCTCGTCGGCAGATTTAGGACCTCTAGTGGTCTCGATAGTCGCTTCGGCTAAGGCCACGATTGGTGTGCGCGGTCACGCGAGGCCCGGTGAGGCGGCAAGGGATCCCTCGTAATGGGACGGGTGCGAACTAGGACGAAGGAAGGAAGAAGGAAGGAAGGAAGGAAGGAAGGAAGGAAGGAAGGAAGGAAGAAGGAAGGAAGGAAGGAGGGATCATTTCGAGAAGGGCTGGGCTGGTCTTTTTGTCCCACTCTTGTAAAAAGAAGCCAGGCCATCATTGCACAGGAAGATGTGGAGGGATATTTTGTCATGCGTCCGGTCAGTTACATTATTGTGGCCGTTGTGGGTCGCCAGCTGGCTGCTCGCTGGGTGTGACTTGTCGCTTAATCAATTGCAGCATTTGGGTTTGGGTGGATGGGCGGCGTTGGGGTGGCCTTTTCAAACAGGTTACATCTGTCCAGACACTGGGACATGGTAAGATGTCCACAACACAATGGGACATGATAAACCCCCCCCCCCCCCCCCCCCCCGGGACGTGATAAGATGTCCACAACACAGAGTCTGCTTGTGACAATGACATGCACACAAATTTGAATGAATGCTAAGTGGTGTTGCAACCCAAACAAACAAAAGAGCCCAAATACACAAAAGGGCCCAAGTGCACAAAAGGGCCCATTCGCATGCATGTACACGGAACATTCTGGCGCAGGTGCTGGCCACGTCTGACACCAGGAATCCCAACCTAACTCAAAGCAACAGGTACGGTAAGGAGACTGTAACACTGTACTGTCGCAACAGAAACCTAACTTACCTCACCCTTCATACACAAATTAACATAATGCACACCACAGCTCCCGGGGTGGCCACATTGAGGGATAGATTAAGAGGGCATCGGTATTTGTGCTCGGCCGAGTAATCGCGGCGCTCGAAGCACGGGAAACGAGCACCTTACTAGTACGAAGCAGTTTCAGCGTGCTGGGAATCGGGCGAGCACCCTCTGACAACCCCTAACACACTTTCAAGTATGTCAAACCCTCTGACACCCCCTAACACACTTTCAAGTATGTCAAACCCTCTGACACCCCCTAACACACTTTCACGTATGTCAAACCCTCTGACACCCCCTAACACACTTTCACGTATGTCAAACCCTCTGACACCCCCTAACACACTTTCACGTATGTCAAACCCTCTGACACCCCCTAACACACTTTCACGTATGTCAAACCCTCTGACACCCCCTAACACACTTTCACGTATGTCAAACCCTCTGACACCCCCTAACACACTTTCACGTATGTCAAACCCTCTGACACCCCCTACCACACTTTCACGTATGTCAAACCCTCTGACACCCCCTAACACACTTTTACGTATGTCAAACCCCCCCACCCCCCCCCCCCCCCGGGGGTGGGGAGCGATAGTACCATGTGGGAAGCCTGGTCTGCCTGTGTTGCCCCTTAAGCCCTTGAGGTTCCGCTGGGTGGCAAGGAGGTTGATGTACGTACCGGTGGGAACGGGGCTTACTTCTGGTGCATATATAAAATACTCTTAATTATAAAATACTCTCCGCGTGTGCCGGGTCATGCACTCTGCACACTTTTTCTGACATTACGTCCAGGACCACCCGTACAATGAATGACCAGTGAATGAATGAATGATCAATGGGTTGATTGTCTGGCCAACTAAAGGTCGCACAGCAGCAGGGAGACTTGGATAGCTCTCTCAAGTGCTCGTTAGGGATGGTGGGGGATGAGGTTCACCTCTTTGTCCATTTAAAGTACATGTTCCGTCTCGGTTCAGCCACCCTTTTCACCTGCGAGAGTTTGCTGGGGGGTCAGAAACCGCCCGTGGCCTTCCACGCCATGTCATTTTCAAGAATTGGGGAGGGGGGCGGGGGGTTGCATGCTGATGCGCTGGCCTTGTCGAAGCGACTCTAGGGGCTTTCAAAGCAGGCCTTCATTGCACGAGCAGGTGTGGAGGGACACTTCGTTATGCGTCGGATCGCTTTCATTATTGCGGCCGCTGTGGATCGCCAGCTGGCTGCTCGCCTGCGTGACTGGTAGCCTGAAACTTTTGGGTTTGGCTCATTGAAACACTGGGCTCGTCTCTTTAATCCCAATCGCGTAAAGGAAAGAGACATCCCACTCTTGTAAAAAAGAGACGAAGTTGCATATGTCCAGCCGGAAGAGGCAGATGCGCCTGTTGCCTTCCAAGCCTTTCCTTTCGAAACATTTAAAGGAAAAGTGAAATATATCAGTCTCAGGCCCCCGATGCCCGAATAGTCACGTTTCGACATCGGAATGGCCGTAAGTGCAAAAGATGCAGAATAATAAAAACAATAAGTACGAAAGTAGGTGCAGGAATATAAAGTTGCAGCAAAAAGTAAGAATATATATATAATAATAATAATAATAACAACAACAACAACAACAATAATAATAATAATAATAATAATAATAATAATAAGAGAGAGTTGCGTGCCGATGCGCTGGCCTCGTTGCAGAGGCTCCAGGGGCTTTAGAACCAAGCCATCATTGCACACGAAGACGTGCAGGGATATTCTGTCATGCGTCAGGTCAGTTTCATTATTGCGGCCGCTGCGGGTCGCCAGATGGCTGCTCGCCGATAGCTTCAAACATTTGGGTTTGGGTCCTTGAACGTCTGGTTCTTTTTTATCCCAATCTCGTAAAAGAAGGGAAGGGATCGGCCGGGAGCGTCTGATTGGCTGCTGGCTCTCCCAGTTCCCCATTTGCAGCAAACCATGCCCCCAGAGTCGTTCCGCTGCCGCCTTCAATACCAGCTCTTGATCCCCATTTTCCACCCTGGCTCCCAATGCCCGTGCTGCTTGAGGGAGTTGGATGTCTGGGGCGACCACGCGGTCCACTGCACCTCAGGGGGGATGTTGCCATTGTCGGCCGACATTACTCCGTTCGTAACGGCCTGGACGCTGTCCTTACCTCAGCTCGTCAGCGGGTCACCCGGGAACCCGCCTTTCCCACCCCTGTCCCTGGCCAGGAGCGCCGTCGCGCAGACCTCCGCCTCCATGCGTGGGAGGAGGGGCGTGACCTTTATATCGACATCGTTGGCTCTTCCCCACTCACAGTTGCCAACTTGCTGCACTTCGTGCCGGGTGGGGCCGCCGCGCGCGCTGCCCAAGACAAGCAGACCCGCTATGCTGTCTTGTTGTCGCGTCAGCAGCCGCCTGTGGCTTTCCAAGCCTTCGCTTTTGAAACATTGGGAGGGTTGCATGCTGATGCGCTGGCCTTGTTGCAGAGGCTCCAGGGGCTTTTGAACCAAGCCATCATTGCTCAAGAAGATGTGGAGGGACATTTTGTCATTCGTCGGGTCAGTTTCATCATTGCGGCGGCTGTGGGTCGCCAGCTGGCCGCTCGCCGGGTGTGACTCATAGCTTGACACATTGGGGGTTTGGGTCCCTGAACATTGGGCTGGTCTTTTTTACTCCACTCTTGTAAAAGGAAGGGACATTACATCCGTCCAGGCCAGTGGGCATGACGAGATAAATTGCAGAGGAACAAACGGAAAGCCTTCTGACGACCTAGCGTTGTGATGACAAAGGTTTAGGGCTCTCGCCCCCATCTTCCTTTTTCCTTACAAATAATCCCGCGTGCGGTTAGGATAAGCTTCACTCTTAATTCTAAATAATCCCGCGTACCCGCATGCAAGATTACTTGTGTGCTGTTAGGATAGGCTTCACTCTTGATTATATATATTTAGGGTGACCGTGGCCACGCACACGTGAACGCCCATCATGGGATTGTTACGGCCATTATGGAATTGTCACTGATACATGAGCGCCCATCATGGGATTGTTACAACCATTATGGAATTGTCACTGATACATGAGCGCCCATCATGGGATTGTTACAACCATTATGGAATTGTCACTGATACATGAACGCCCATCATGGGATTGTTACGGCCATTATGGAATTGTCACTGATACATGAGCGCCCATCATGGGATTGTTACAACCATTATGGAATTGTCACTGATACATGAGCGCCCATCATGGGATTGTTACAACCATTATGGAATTGTCACTGATACATGAGCGCCCATCATGGGATTGTTACGGCCATTATGGAATTGTCACTGATACATGAGCGCCCATCATGGGATTGTTACGGCCATTATGGAATTGTCACTGATACATGAGCGCCCATCATGGGATCGTTACAAAAACACTGCTGAAGTTCAACAGTGCGCGCATCATTCCATCGATGGAATGATGTGCAAAATAAATCTCGAGTTCACATCGGGGATGACGGAAGCGCAAGAAAACCATTTGTTCACTTCCTGGGGGTTAACTGCAGCCCAGAGATACAATTCTGCGAGCAGCCGGATCGGAAGGTTGCCTCCCCGATGTGAGACGGCCTATCTTTCTCACTGCCGTTTCGTCAAAGGCCTCAAAGGCCGAAACGCTCCCTTGGACTAGTCTAATGTGCGGTACAGTACTCACCAGCACACTACAGTGTCAGTACCGTACAGTGCTGACCAGGGGCATCTGCACACTGTAATCTCACAGAAGCAGTGTACTGAAACACCCCTCGCACTAGTGTACAGTACAGTACTGACAGTACAGGCAGTACTTTACATTACCACAGGACAATCCCATCCCATCTGCATGCAAGAGTACCCATTCTGTCGAGACGGCCCCTTCTCACCAATAATGCCTCACAAATCAACATGCCAACGCTTCACATGCCCCACAACCTCAAAGTGTCATGGCCTCTGCTGCTTCCTGGCCCTGAATTGCGACTGCTGAAGCGTCGAGCGCTCGAGAGGACAAACGCTTCACTGTCAGTGGGCCCTCAACTCCGCATACCCACATGTAGGATACACGGTCGGCGGTTAGGATAAGCTTCACTTTGAAGAATGAATTACTTTTTGAAAAATGAACGGTTCAATGAACTGAATTTAACTTTGAAAAATAAACTGTTCACGACACCCCGCTATAAACCAACCGCAACCTAAATCGGAAAACCTGACTCCAACCCACAAAGGCATCCTCGTCACAAGCTGCTGACCCCACTGCCCGAGCAATGGAAAAACGCCGACACTTCACTACGCCACGCCTACCAAGCGGCGCGCCCCGCCATGCCAAACCCATACAATGCTTGCAAGAAGGTGAAATTGTTTCGCCTTTTTGGGCGAGAGATGAAGTAGCACCTCCTCGACCTTGCCTCTTCAAAGCCTCACGAGGCTTTGGAGCCTGTAGGCCCGACGATCACATGATCAGACCAACTACATGGCCCACCTCCTCGCTGCGTCGTCGACCCGGCCATGATGCAAGAAGGGACATGTGGGCATTAAACTGACTATTATGATCTAAGACGCGGTTTGTGGCAACTCAATTGCTTATGATGTAAGAGGGACACGTGGCATGTTCAACTGACACATGCACGGGCGTCCACGTGAAGAGGCAGCACTGGCTATGTCCTCGTCTCAAAAGAACTCTGCTCGCAAGCGATCGGGCACGAAGATGGCGGCGATCGCAACAGCGCACACAACAAACGTCAACAACAAGAACAATCAACACGACGAGGACGACGCCTACGTAAACAGCAACTCAGCCGCAGCAGCAGCAACAGATTTAAGTTTGGGACTCGCACCGGGAGAAAAGAGAGGATACCTTTGCGGTCGCCCTAGCTCCGCTTTGTACTGTGTTACTTGGTTACTATGTTACTATGTTACTTGCAAGTCGTTGCCAATTGGCTACTTTGCAACTAATTTGGCAACGACCACCCGTATGTGTCCGCACTGCTCTGAGAACGAACCCCGGCTCTGACAAAAGGTCTCTGACCGACTTCTGCTCTCTGACTGATTAACTCTGCTTTGACTAAGCGATCCTGCTCTGACTTAGGCATCCCGCTTGAACTGCGCGATTCTGCTCGGAAAACCTCGTTCATCTTTTTTTGTGGCCTCTGAGAAAGTTATTTCCTACTCTGGCTACGTTATCCTGCCTTAACTCCGTAACTCTGCTTTGAGTGCTGTGAATCTGCTCTGAGAACGTTTATACTCGGTTCTGGCTCTGCCTACGGTGATCCTGCTTTCTTTGACTGTGTGACCCTGCTCTGAGTGCGAAATGCTGAAAATGAATATGTTACTTTTTGCTCTGACCACGTGGTTCTGCTTCGACTACGAGATCCTGCTCCCAGTGCGAAATTGTGGTATTGGGTACCTAAATCTGCTCTTGAGTACCAAAATCCGGTCTCGAGTACCTGAATGTGGTGGGACTCCCGCAAATGCGGGACCAACTCCCCTTCCCCCCTTTATGTTTTCTTTTCATCTTCACGGTTTCCCGAGATTGGCAACCACCCGGCACCTCCCAAAGGAAGATGGCCAGGGAAAGCGAAAGCCCCAGCCAAAGGAAAAAAATATATGTATGATATATATACCGGTATACAACGGTATA
Source organism: Botryococcus braunii (assembly GCA_002005505.1). Lineage (NCBI taxonomy): Eukaryota > Viridiplantae > Chlorophyta > Trebouxiophyceae > Botryococcus > Botryococcus braunii. The sequence goes on from KV908376.1 coordinate 168,116, forward strand.
GCAACTGCATCATATGATAGGCAACCCACGCAGGACCTCGCAAAGTAAGATGCCCAGTCAAAGGAAAAGCAACAGCCAAAGGAAAATACATTATGTATTTAGGTAGAGACTCTCAGGCAAAGAAAGTTACCCAGGAACAGCAATGGCCCACTTCTGGAAGACTCTGCAGGTGTGACCACAAACAGGACTTCCTGACCATGACTAATCGAAGCCCGGGAGCAACTGAACTACTTGCTGGAAGTCTGTGCACTAATTAGGAAATCTGACCAGGAAATTGTGTCTTGTGCAAAAAACGCACAGGCGGGCGGCCCGCCAGTCGAGAACACATTTTGGGAAAGATTATTTTTTTTCGGCAACTTGTTGTTGCGTCAACGGTGATGAGGTGACTGCATCCTGCCGAAGCTCGCAATGAAGGCGGGAAACACGCCGACACGTTTCCTCAATGCAAGGAACCGCGCCAGCGCCTTCCGACCTACCTCCGCGGATAAAAGCAATTCTATTCCTTCATTACTTTTGGCCAAAAAATAATTATAATCATTCAATAACTATTACTATTTTCAAATGTAACCCCAACCAACAAATGCTGGGCGTTTGCAAAATAAATATGTGGATGGCAAGTATCTTCAACACAATGCCAGAGGCTCAAGCATCATCACGAACGCTTTACTGCAAATGTCCGTGTCACAAAAAGCTGGCGAGCCTACCTATTTGCACGGTATAGATTCGCCTTGCAGGCAGTCATGTACGTTCCCCAAAATGCCCCGAAACAGCAGTACCAAACCTGCGATGAGCTGGGGACCAAACCTCCTCATGGTCAACCCATAACATTCTTTTGAGGACGTCAGCTCTCAGAGCTTTGCACTCAGTTGCGGTCCCCAACGCAAGGTATGCTCGTGCTTTTGACAAAGCCCGGAGCCCCGCTTGCTAAAAAGTACCGCTCGCTTGCAAGTACCGCCCGCTTGCAAGTACCGCTTGCAAGTATCGCTTCTAGCAGCCTCCGTACCACAGCCGCAGCGGCTTTAGCAGTGTCTGAAGCAGTGGTGTGTACCAAGCCGGTCTCTACCACCCGACAAGTTAGGCCCAGACGTTGCCAAACCAGGCCCAGGGGTTCGCCAAATCTGGGGCCCATAAGTTTGCCACACTAGATTCAAAGGAGCTACCAGAACTTGGCCCAAAGGACTCAAAAAGCTAGATCTTGCATTTTGTCAAGTCTAGGGTACAGGAGTTGCATCAGACTATATCTGAATCTTGCCAAACCTAGTTCCGAACGCTGCCAAAACCAGGTCTAAAGTGTTGTACAGATTTAGGTCTTAAAAGTTACCAAGTCTAGGTCCAGGGGTTGCGTCGTCAAACTAGATTTAAACGTTGTCAAATCTAGGTATAGAGGTTGCATCAAACTGGATTCTAAATTTTTGTCGAATGGATTCTAAATGTTTGTCGAATCTAGGCCTCAGGGGCTGCACCAAACCAGGTCCAAACGCAGCCAAATCTAGGTCCGAAGGTTGCATCAAAGTAGATCTAAATGTTGCTAAGTCTGGGTCCAGAGGTTTCATCAAACTAGATCTGAATGTTGTCAAATTCAGGTCCAGAGGTTGCACCAAACTCGACCTAAATGTCGCCAAGTCTACGTCCAAATGTTGTATCAATCTAGATCTAATGTTCCAAAATTTATGTCCACAGGTTGCATCAAATCCAGATCTCAATGTTGCCAAACCTACGTCCAGAGGTTGCATCACAAGTAGGATTTAAATGTTCCTGAATTCAGGTCCAAAAGGTTGCATCAAACTAGATTTAAATGCTGCAAAATCTAGACCCCAGAGGTTGTCAAAGCAAGGTCTAGAGCTTGCATACAATTCCATCTAAATCTCGCCAAATCTAGGTCCAGAGCTTGCATAAAATTCCATCTAAATGTTGCCAAATCTAGGTCCACAGGATGCAGCAGTCACATGTAATCAGTGTCTGCTTCACCAATGCCAATGTTTTACCAAACCCCCGTCGCGAAGTTGCACCTACTAGATAGAAACCTTGCAAATCCACGTCAAGAAGTGGTCCAAAACTAGGTCCACTGGTTTTGTAAATCCACGTCAAGAAGTGGTCCAAAATCAGGTCCACAGGCTTTCGTCAAAGCTAGGATTCGTCAAAGCTGGGTCCGCAAAAAAGCAGAACGACTTTGGGATTTGCTGCAGGGCAATGCAGACACATGCAACTCCCCCCACGAAGCATCACCTCTCAATCCAGACGCCCACATGCAACCCCGCTCAGGGGGGTCATGGAACATTTCACACATTCTTTCGTTGTTTATGTTTTTCCCCCCTGATTTCCCACCTGCAGACTGGCGCTGCAGAGTGGCCAAGGACCAAGGCAATGCGGTCGGCATGCCCCCCCACAGCGCAGCCCGCTGCGCATGAGGGCATGATTCATTTGTTTTTCCTAGGGTGTCTGAGTTTGCGGGCCCGCCCCCCGGGGGGGGGGGGACACTTTCGGCGGGCACGGGCCTCCGACGTGCGCGGAGGCCCCCCCCCCCCCCCAAGAAAAAAAAAGGGCGGAAAATTGGAATTGGGAAAAAAATGAATTTCATGCGTTGAGACGCAGAAGCGAGCCGCCAAAGTCGTCAGAGAGGCGGGAACGCACCCGCGCCAAGGGGCCCAGCGTCAGGCACTGCTGCTGGAAGGCGAAGCGCGCGCGGGCATCCCGGTCCCAACGCCGATTAGTCAGGTAGGCGCCGATTTCGACGGCGACGGCGATGGCTGCGGCGACGATCTGCGCCGTGACGGGTGACAGGATGCCGTAACCGCGCGACATCGCATAGTGGATCCCCGCCAGGTCCATCGCCACCAATAGTACCCGCGGCCACACCCCCGACTGCACGTACATCCCCACCCTTGTCGTCTCTCTATCGTCTCTGTTGTTTCCCTCTATCGTCTCTATTGTTTCCCTCTCTCGTCTCTGTTGTTTCCCTCTATCGTCTCTATTCTTCCTCTCTCTCGTCTCTGTTGTTTCCCTCTATCGTCTCTGTTGTGTCTCTCTGTTGTCTCAATTTTCTCTCTCTATCTCTTGTCCCTACTGTCTCCCCCTATGGTGTCTATCGTCTCTATTGTTTCTCTCTGTCGTCTCTATTGCCTCCCTCTGTTGTCTATTGTGTCTCTGCTGTCTCTATCGTGTCTCTCTCTATCGTCTCCATTCTGTCTGTATTGTCTCTATTGTGTTGTCTAGTCTCTCAATTGTCTCTAGTGTGTCTCTCTATTGTCTCTCTCTACTGTCTTTGAGTCCCTCTTTACTGTCTCTCTTTATACTTGCTCGTGTCTCTATTGTGATCTCTCTAATATCTACTTTTGGGCACCCCCTTCAGGGACCCCTCTGCTCGGGAGGAATTTCGCAACAAGAGGCGCCCTTGCGGGAGCTTAGGGTGCACATCCATCTGGGAGAAGGCCCCCGGGGGGGGGGGGGGAGGAGAGCGTGTGTGCAGCCGCCGCCAAAGGGGGTGTGCGCTTCGTGCCTGAAGAGATGGACACGCGAGGACGTTCCTGTGTGGAACAGCTGGCGCAGGGAGGGGGGAAGAGGGGGGGCGCACGAGAGAGAAAGGGGGGAGGAGAGAGAGAGAGAGAGAGAGAGAGAGAGAGAGAGAGAGAGAGAGAGAGAGAGAGAGAGAGAGAGAGAGAGAGAGGCGCGCGCGCACACACAAACATGCACACGCACACACACACACACACACACACACACACACACACACACACACACACACACACACACACACACAGAGAGAGAGAGAGAGAGAGAGAGAGGGGGGGGAGGGTGGGGGGGGGCAAGGAAGCACACCGAGGGGCAGTCACGGGGGGCAAGAGGCAGGGAAGGGGGGACTCACCACATACCACACCGAGTCCAGCGCAAACTGAAGAGGGAGACTGCTGAGCCAGTGCCGGGCCATGTCTTTCTGGGCTGGTGTATCCATGTGTGCGTATGATACCCTGTTCCAATCCCGGTCCTTTCCCCGTCAGTACCTTTCACAGTTTATTTCACAGTTTCCCAAAACAAAAAATCGTACACCATCCACCACCAAAACTTGCGGTCAAAAGTGGAGATATTCTTATCTTGGTGGGTTGATAATTCCACCCCTCTCCGCCCCTCTTCTCCCAGTCTATCCATCTTTTATGATTATCGCAACTCTTTCCACCCTTGTGATTATCAAAGCTATAATTATGACTGTAGATAGGATTGTAACTTTGATTGTAAGTGTTAGTTGTAATAGCAGTAATAACGATAACAATACTGCATACGGGGACGGGATGGGACGGAGATAGAGACGCCAATTACAACTGTAGTTAGGACTGTACTGTCACTTGCAAGCGTAGCTGTAAAAGCAGTAAATACAAAATCAATGTTACACACGGGTAACGGGACGGGACGGTGATGAGATGCCAAATTTTGCAAACAAGCTAGGCCACGCCCTGGGCCCCTGAGGGCAAAAGGTCTTGATGTGATGCAAAGTAATTGCAATTACACCTCTAGTTAGGATTGTAAGTACACCTCTAGTTAGGATTACAATTACACCTCCAGTTAGGATTGTAATTACACCTCTAGTTAGGATGACAATTACACCTCCAGTTAGGATTGTAATTACACCTCTAGTTGGGATTGCAATTACACCTCTAGTTAGGATTGTAGTTACACCTCTAGTTGGGATACAATTACACCTCTAGTTAGGATTGTAATTACACCTCTAGTTAGGATTACAATTACACCTTTAGTTGGGATTGTAATTACACCTCTAGTTAGGATTACAATTACACCTCTAGTTAGGATTGTAATTACACCTCTAGTTAGGATTACAATTACACCTCTAGTTAGGATTACAATTACACCTCTAGTTAGGATTGTAATTACACCTCTAGTTAGGATTGCAATTACACCTCTTTTAGGATTGTAGTTACACCTCTAGTTAGGATCCAATTACACCTCTAGTTAGGATTGTAAATACACCTCTAGTTAGGATTACAATTACACCTCTAGTTAGGATTGTAATTACACATCTAGTTAGGATTGTAATTACACCTCTAGTTAGGATTACAATTACACCTCTAGTTAGGATTGTAATTACACCTCTACTTAGGATTGTAATTACACCTCTAGTTAGGATTGTAATTACACCTCTAGTTAGGATTGCAAGTACACCTCTAGTTAGGATTGTAATTACACCTCTAGTTAGGATTGTACTTACACCTCTAGTTAGGATTGTAATTTCAGTTGTAACTGTCAGTTGCAATAGCAGTAATTACAATAACAACAATGCATGTGGGGATCGAACCGGACGGGGATGAGATGCCAACTACAACTGTAGTTAGGATTGCAACCTTTAATTGCCATCATGATTGTAAAAGCAGTCATTATAATTACAAAAGCACGCACATTTTACGGGGCGGGATGGGGACGAGACGTAAAATTCTCTAGCCAAGAAAGGTTACGACCTGGCTCCTTTGAAGCAAACGGGCTTGATGCAATGCAAAATAATTTGAAGTATGACTGTAGTTAGGATTGTACCTTTAATCCTAACCGTAGAAGTAACAGCAGCCATAACAGTAAGAATAACATATTCGGGGACAGGACGGGGCGGGAATGAAGTGCCCAATGGTTGTAACCAAGAAAGGCAACGACCCAGCCCCGTGGGGCTTGATGCAAGGCAAGGCCACAGAAATATGCAGACAAGCGAGCGGTGCCTACCCAATGATATACATTCGTGCGATGACCATGACCGTAGTGCTGATCGCTGCACGATTCCTCTTGTACCTGCAAGTACAGCGGTACATCTGCTCTCACATCACGCTCTGATTGTACCATCAGTGCAGCCCCTACTGGAGCAGAGGCACCGGGAGGATGACAGGCAAGGCTGTGGTTGAACCTCAGCGAAGAAGAAACAGACTCGAAAATGAAAGTGGGGCAGAGAAAGAAAGCGAGAAAGAAAACAGACACCGGATTAAAACTCAGCCAAGGAGAAACAGACTCGAAAATGAGAGTGGGGCCGAGAAAGAAAACAGACACCGGCTTGAAACTCAGCCAAGGAGAAACAGACTCGAAAATGAGAGTGGGGCAGAGAAAGGAAACAGACACCAGCTTGAAACTCAGCCAAGGAGAAACAGACTCGAAAATGAGAGTGGGGCAGAGAAAGAAAACAGACACCGGCTTGAAACTCAGCCAAGGAGAAACAGACTCGAAAATGAGAGTGGGGCAGAGAAAGAAAACAGACACCGGCTTGAAACTCAGCCAAGGAGAAACAGACTCGAAAATGAGAGTGGGGCAGAGAAAGAAAACAGACACCGGCTTGAAACTCAGCCAAGGAGAAACAGACTCGAAAATGAGAGTGGGGCAGAGAAAGAAAAACAGACACCGGCTTGAAACTCAGCCAAGAAGAAACAGACTCGAAAATGAAAGTGGCTCCGAGAAAGGAAACAGACACCGGATTAAAACTCAGCCAAGAAGAAACAGACTCGAAATTGAAAGAAAGAGAAAGGGCCGAGAAGAAACAGACACCAGATTGAAAAGAAGCCAAGAAGAAACAAACAACACTCACACCCAACCAGTTTCGTCAGCAAAGAAGAAGGTGCCCTAGAAGGAGCCTGTCAGGTATAATAACCAGAGAAGACAGGCCATAGGAGGAGGGTGTCAGTAGAAGAAGGAGCGTGTCAGTAGAAGAAGGAGCGTGTCAGTAGAAGAAGGAGCGTGTCAGTATCAGGATCGTGTCAGTAGAAGTAGGAGCATGTCAGTAGAAGAAGGAGCGTGTCAGTAGGAGGAGCATGTCAGTAGAAGTAGGAGCGTGTCAGCAGAAGGAGCGTGTATGTAGGAGGAGCATGTCAGTAGAAGGAGCGTGTCAGTAGGAGCGTGTCTGTAGGAGGAGCATGTCTCTAGAAGAAGGAGCGTGTCAGTACGGACTGTGTCAGTAGAAACATGAGGGAGTTTGAAGAAGAAGGCCCCTGTCAGGAGAAGAAGGATACAAGGAGGTACTGCAGTACACATCCATCACAACAATGCCGCAGACCCACCATACACAGATCTGTGTATAGGATACATGCACTTCGCCACACGAATGATGCAGTACTGTCCACCAAAAACATCAAGCGCGCACACGCATGCGCACACACACACACACACACACACACACACACACACACACACACACACACACACACACACACACACACACACACACACACACACACACACACATGCGCGTGCACGCGCGAGAGTGAGGTACAGATGAGGTACACAAGGTACGCATGAGGTACAGAAAGCGTGGAGAACACACCAGTCGCGGTGGTTGAGGAGGATGTGCACCATGACCGCCACCACGCAAGCCAGCAGCACCAGCCACACGGAGGTCATTCGGAACTGGAGGACGTGGAGAGGAGTCCGGGTGAGCGTGAGTGCCTGCGCATAGCCATGCAGGGCGAGCAGCATGCAGTCCCACTGCCTCCCACCCGTCTTTCATTATGCCATTGCATTCCCTCTTTTGCCTTTGCCATCACCTTTTCAAGCAACCCCCCCCCCCGGGGGGGAAGAAAAACAGAGAGGGGCAGAGAGAGAGGGGGGGGGAGGGAGAGAGAGAGAGAGAGAGAGAGAGAGAGAGAGAGAGAGAGAGAGAGAGAGAGAGAGAGAGAGAGAGAGAGAGAGAGAGAGAGAGAGAGAGAGAGAGAGAGAGAGAGAGAGAGAGAGAGAGAGAGAGAGAGAGAGAGAGAGAGAGAGAGCGAGAGAGAGAGAGAGAGAGAGAGAGAGAGAGAGAGAGAGAGAGAGAGAGAGAGAGAGAGAGAGAGAGAGAGAGAGAGAGGAGGGCGGTGGTTGGAGGGAGGGAGAGCGAGCATGCGAGAGGGAAGGGAAGCAAATCTCCGGAGAAAATCAAGGGATCATCACAGGGGACATTACAAATTCATGGGAACGTCAAACAATCAAGGGAACATCAAGAGTTCAAACAAACATAAAAAAAATGAAGGCACCATAAAGGTCTCGAAGGAACATTAGGAAATTTTAAAAGGGAACATTGAGGGAAACCCTAAAAAACGGCTCAGCATTTGGAGCAGTTATTGGAAAATCCTGCAAAAGGTGGTGCATTGATGAATTGAAGGGCATATGCATGCTCATCGCAAGTGCCCCCCCCCCCCCTTTCCCCGACCCCACCAGTCACACATACCAGGGCAAGGATCAGACCACACCAGAGCTCACGCCCACCACTCCCCTCCGCAAGGGGGGACGTGTGTGTGTGTGTGTGTGTGTGTGTGTGTGTGTGTGTGTGTGTGTGTGTGTGTGTGTGTGTGTGTGTGTGTGTGCGTGTGTGTGCAGGCCTATGTGTCTGCATCTGTGAGGTGTACGCGGGCACGCACGGCGCGGGTCTTGGGGGCCTCCCCCGGGGGGGGGGGGGGTGTGGTTGTAGACAAGAAACTGAAGACTGCCCTCCCGTGTGTGTGCGGTGCATGCACTCAAGCGCACGCATGCGCGTGCACACACACACACACACACACACACACACACACACACACACACACACACACACACACACACACACACACACACACACACACACACACACACCCCTTCACTCCCTCCCTGGATGTAGACTTCCTTCCTCTCTACCACGCCCTGCTACCTCTGTCTCTCTCTGGGCTCGAGCAGGGACACCGGCAAGGGAGCGGGCGCCTACCAGGAAGGTGGCGTCCCCAATGTCCCGCAGGAACTCGGCCTCCACGGTCTCGTCAGAAAAGCGGTGCCCGCTGGGGTCCAGGCTGTACTTACGGGTGAGCGCCGCGCTACGCATCTCTATTTTAGGATCCACCTCTCCCGCCAGGGCCTCCTGAGCCTTCCCCGGGAGGCCCTGCAGGTCCCTCCGGGTCCCTTCGGCGCCCAGGGTCTCCAGGGACGCCCACCAGTGTTTCTTGAACGGCGACAGCACATCAATGGAAGACCTGCGAACCTTGTTCCCCCCTTGGGTTTCTGCCGCTACCGCCGGCATGCACTTCGCAGGCGGGTCCCCGACTTCCGCTGCGGGAGGCACCGCTCCGCGTGAGCTTTTGGGGTCGGCGCCCGCCGAATCACCAGAGGCGATGCCATTGGCCGCTGCGGGGCTGACGCACCCGCAGGAGTGGTGTGGAGAGAGCTGCTGGAAGGGGCCAGAGGCCGTGCCGGTGTCCAGGGAGGCCGTCTTGGCGGCATCCAGGTCGGGTCCCTCGTTGGCAAGCGGTGAGGGACTCTCATGGGGTGTGGGGTTGGTGGTTTCTTGCGAGGGACCGGGTCCCCCGCTGTGGCTGTTGGTGACGTTGTTGCAAGGCCCCTCGTCGTGCTCGGGTGTGTCGGGGTCGGGCTCGCAGAAGCACCGGCGGGCGGGACGGTTCCGCGGGAGCTCGAACGG
>KV908376.1:182500-195000 GCA_002005505.1 Botryococcus braunii
CCACTCCAAGTATGTCCCACATTGGGTTCATCATTGTAGTTAACCTCAGTCAAATTCAGGCCCATCCACTTAATGGACCTTAGTCTAATTAATCCTATCCACCTTAATGGACCTTGCTCTGGTAATAAGCAGTTGGGTTAGCCTTAGGTGGTGTATGTCTTTGTCTTTTCGAACGGACCAAGGACAAGAGAATGCCACCAAGCATGATGCAGTGACGAACACTTTCCTTAGCAACCAACCGTCAGAACTAAGCTTCAACGCTTCCCATTTTTGCAGGGTTGGGCCGCTGTAATTCAGTCCTTGCCGAAACCACACTAGCATTGACGCTGCTGCAAGTCAACATCATAAAGAAAATGTGCCACATGAGTGGCCGTACAGCCAATTTCAGCATGTAAGAAGGCGGTATACTGGAGAATCAGGGGCAATCAGAGAAGCAACGAGAGAAGCGATGCCCTATGCACTGACGGTGCCTCGGCGGACCAGTGCAAAGTTACTGCTCTTAACCATGTGCATCACATGGGGCAGCCAGCTCAGCATGGCATCCGTCGCACGCCTCCGCATCCACACAAAGCGTTTCGAGGAAGTCTCCTCCCGTGGACACGACCCCAGACCTCTGTTCGCAGACTCGGGAGACCGCTCCCGCGAGAGGGATCCCGCAGGTCTTCTGCGGTCCCCTGGCATCGCAAGGGAGCACAGCGCGCGGGAGCGGCCGAACACCAGGGGCACAGGAGGCTTACAAGATGGTAGGGAGGCTGAGGGGGTGCGGACGTGTACCACAACCCCGAAGTTTGACCAGGAGTGGGTACAGTCGCCAGATGGCCTTGCAGGAGGCGGCCACACGTGCATTGCATACAAGCTGGTGTGCCTGGACCAGAGCATGGTGGTCATGCACGATCCCATGTACAACATGCGGGATGGGTCCGACATGCCAAAATTTGACATCACATCCCTCGGGGTACGCGGTTCCCTGCCCTCGCTTTGACATGTGTGGGCGCCTCTGCGGCTGTCAAGGTCTTATGGCGTTCCCCTATATCGCGAAAATCATGCTTGAGAGATGTGTGTGTGGTGTGTGTGTGTGTGTGTGTGTGTGTGTGTGTGTGTGTGTGTGTGTGTGTGTGTGTGTGTGTGTGTGTGTTCTCTCGCACACACTTCTGAGATAAAGAACTTGAGCATGTGGGCACCCTGTGGGGCATGGCAAGATGAGGCCAAACTGTGGCGCAGGCACTCGTAACCAAACATTCACCAGTTGAAAACCGATGTAACAGATGCAACCATATCACATGTATCAGTTGAAACCAAATGTAACGGTAACACATGAGCGTGTAACACATGGCATCCATCAGTTGAAAACAGTGTCAAATGTGGTGTGCGGGGTGCTGGTGCAGACAACATGGAGGGCACCGAAGAACGATCCCGTGGCGAATGCAATACACAACGGCAGGATCAGGTTCGATCCCCTGGTGTTCCGGCCTCCCGTGGCCGGCGACCCAAAGCCGGTTTTCTCCAACTGCACTCTTCCGGTCATCCTCTTCAAGGACAAAGAGAACAGCTTCAACCACATGCTGCTGACGCTGCTACCCAGATATACTACTGGCACCATGAGGGGGCTGCCAGCGAGGATGTCACCTATGTGGTGCGTGTGGCCTCGCATGTTGTCTGTGATCGGCATGTAGCCTGTTATTTGTTTGTGTCATCTCCCGTGTCACGTATGTGGTGCATGTGGCCTCGCATGTTGTCTATGATCCGCATGTAGCCTGTTATTTGTTTGTGCCATCTCCCCTGTCATGTATGTGGTTCGTGTTGTGATGTCAGCGGCAGGTGGCCTGACAGTGTGTGTGTCCCCCCCCCCCCCCGCCCCCGGTGTCACGTATCTTGTGTGTGTGGCCTCGCATGTTTTCTGTGATCGGCATGTGCCTTGATATTTTGTGGGCCATCTTCCTGTCACGTATGTGGTGTGGGTGGCCTCTCATGGCGTCTGTCATCGGCATGTGGCCTGACAGCGTGTCTGTCTTCTCCCTGTCACGTATGTGGTGTGCGTGGCCTCAAACAGGAAGGGAAAAAGAGTTTGGGGGCCGGGGGGGGGGGGGGGTTGTATCTCAAACTCGCTTCGCAGATTTTAACTACGCCCTCTATCTTCCACAGCAGCTACAGCCACATCACAGGACATCCACATCGCGAACACCCACACCGTACACATCCACGTGTTCCCAGTCCACATCAAGCACATCCACATCAGGGGGGTACCCGCCCAAATCTTGGGGAAACACATCGACATCATGAGGATGCACATCCACAACATGGGGATGCACATCCACATCAAGCGATAACAACCAAGCGTTTCTGTGGGACAGCTGGGGACGCCGTGGGGATCAGAGGTGCCGAAATTTCTGCATCCCATCCTGAGGCCCTTCTCGAAGTACGAGGTGACGTCACTGGCGGACTTCTCGTCCCGCCTGCCCGCCTCCGCCCCCAGCAGAGCCACTGCAGAGGGCCGCCACGTCCGTTGCTTCCAGAAGGTCCGCAGAAAGAAGCAAAGCTCCCCCCCCTCTCCCCCCCCTCCCTCTCTCTCTCTCTCTCTCTCGCTCGCGCGCCTCTCTCTCTCTCTCTCTCTCTCTCTCCTCTCTCTCTCTCTCTCTCTCTCTCTCTCTCTCTCTCTCTCTCTCTCTCTCTCTCTCTCTCTCTCTCTCTCTCTCTCCCTCTCTCCCTCGCATGCGTGCTGTCGCTTTCTGTCCATCTCCCCCCCCCTCTCTCTCTCTCTTCTCTCTCTCTCTCTCTCTCTCTCTCTCTCTCTCTCTCCTCTCTCTCTCTCTCTCTCTCTCTCTCTCTCTCTCTCTCTCTCTCTCTCTCTCTCTCTCTCTCTCTCTCTCCCTCTCTCCCTCGCATGCGTGCTGTCGCTTTCTGTCCATCTCCCCCCCCCCCCTCTCTCTCTCTCTCTCTCTCTCTCTCTCTCTCTCTCTCTCTCTCTCTCTCCTCTCTCTCTCTCTCTCTCTCTCTCTCTCTCTCTCTCCCTCTCCCCCCCCCTCTCTCTCTGTGTGTGTGTGTGTGTGTGTGTGTTGTGTGTGTGTGTGTGTGTGTGTGTGTGTGTGTATGCGAGCGCGCCTGTGCGTTCGTGCGTGCGTGTGGGTGTGCGGGTGCATGTGCGCGAGCATCTGTGCAGTCCAGCAGACCACTGGGGCTCGCTCGCAATGCGTCCATTTGTTCTCGTCCCCCTCGTGGTCACTACGTAACTTCATTTGGCAAGAGGATCAGGTTGCGGTTGTTAATTTTATATTCCAGGCCCGTCAAGTGTTTCAACGGCGGTGACTTGGCCATTCTCCATTATCCAGTTAATCAGTATTGTTATCTGTGTTACAGCATAGTATTATTCCAACTAGGTTCTCACATACCGTGGTTGTATCCACCTTCATCTCATCATGCCCTCTGGGCTGGATTGATGTAATTCTTCTTTCTAACAATGTTGGCAGGATCCACTGCACAGGTGGCTTTCTGCATCGTGGATGACCACTTGGACTCGTTCCCCAGCATGCTGAAGGGAGCGGCCCCGGAGTACCTCCACAGCTGGTACGAGGGGAGGGGCCTCCTGCCGGACAACCCGGTGCGCTTCCGCAGGACGTGGCAGGAGGAGGGAGCGGTGCGGCCCGTCCGGGTTCTCATCGAAACGCGTCCCGGGCCCGTGCGAAATTTGGACAACCGCGAGGAGCTAGTCCGGCAGTGCAACGAGGCCGGCGGCCCGTGGGAATGCCGCATGTATTCCATGGGCTCTGACTTCTTGAGGTGAAATGGCCCGCTTCGTTGACTGCTAGAGAAATTTGGAGTCCGCATTCGAAGAAGAAGTGGTGGTGGTGGCAGTAGTAGAGTGGTAGTGGTGGTAATAGTGGTAGCAGTGGTAGTGGTAGGGGCAGTGGTAGTGGTAGTGGTAGTAGTAGTGGTACTGGTAGTTGTAGTAGTAGTAGTGGTGGTGGTAGAATTGGTGGTACTAGTGGAAGTGCTGGTAGTGGTGGTGGTGATGATGGAGGTGGTGGTGGTGGTGTGCGTGTGTGTGTGCGCGCGCGAGCGCTCGTGCATATGCGCGTCTAAGTGTGTGTGCCACACGCACAAGCACTGAGCGGGTGCGCGCACATGCGCACGCACCCGCATTCAGGCGTTCAAGTGCCGAAACCTTCCAGAACAGGTCTTCCAGTCCCATTGCGTCCAAGTACCACTACCATGCAGTGAATGGTGTAACGGACATTTTCAAAGCAACCAACTTTCTCAAAGCGCGAAACAATGGGGCCTCATCACGGAAGAGGTGTGGCTGATGGGGGCAGAAACCTGGCGGCGGTACGCTCCGCGGACGTTTTTGTTTTCATTCACGGTTCGGCTGGCGCGAACCTCGTGTTCATGCGGAATGACACGGCGGCAGTCGAGGTAATGCCGCTCGGCTTCGCCGGGGTTGCGGACGGCAACTGGGCAAAAGTGTTCTACCCTGGCTTGACCTCCGACTCAGATTACCGGGTGCGGTATTTTGCGATCAGCATTGCCGACCCGGGGTTGTCCCGCCCCGGGAAATGGGAGAATGCAAGCTTTGGGGACGCATCTCTTTACGTCAGAGACAGGTAGCGATCCCAAACACTCTCTCTCTCTCTCTCTCTCTCTCTCTCTCTCTCTCTCTCTCTCTCTCTCTCTCTCTCTCTCTCTCTCCCTCTCTCTCTCCTCCCCTCTCTCTCTCTCTCTCTCTCTCTCTCTCTCTCTCTCTCTCTCTCTCTTCTCTCTCTCTCTCTCTCTCTCCTCTCTCTCTCTCTCTCTCTCTCTCTCTCTCTCTCTCTCTCTCTCTCCCCCCCCCTCCCTTCCCCTCTCCTCCTCCCCGCCCCCCCCTCTCTCTTCCCACCTCTCTCTCCCTCTATTTCCCCGTCCCCCTTTTTCCCCCTCTCCCCTCTCCTCCCTCTCCCTTCTTCCCCCTTCTCTACCCCCTTTTCTCTGTCTCTCTCCCCTCTCTCTCTCTCTCTCTCTCTCTCTCTCCTCTCTCTCTCTCTCTCTCTCTCTCTCTCTCTCTCTCTCTCTCTCTCTCTCTCTCTCTCTCTCTCTCACACACACACACACACGTGTGTGTGTGTGTGTGTGTGTGTGTGTGTGTGTGTGTGTGTGTGTGCGCGTGCGCGCGCAATGGATCAGGGGGTCCAGGCATGTGATGCATGTGGGGAGGTCCAGGCATGTGATGCATGTGGGGGTTCCAGGCATGTGACGCTGCCATGGAAGGCTCTGCGTGCGGTTCTGGAGAAGATCGGGTCGCTGAGAGGGAGTAGGGACAAGTACGAGGCCATGGAGAAGGCGGGAGAGAATCTGGTGGAGGTCTCTGAAAACGGGGAGCTGCGGCGCTCCCCACAATGGGATGAGTGGTTTGCTGTGGGCCGCATCCAGGATCTGCGCGAGCTCGGTAAGCCCCTTAGGCCCTTTGCCTGTTAGAGTGAACTTGGTAGCCCCTTAGGCCTGTAGCCCTTGATTGCAAACTTCTTAGCTCCTTAGGCCCTTGCCTATTAGAGCAAACTTGGCCTGTAGCCCTTGATTGCAAACCCCTTAGGCCTGTAGCCCTTGATTGCAAACCCCTTAGGGCTGTAGCCCTTGATTGCAAACCCCTTAGGCCTGTAGCCCTTGATTGCAAACTTGATAGCCCCTTAGGCCCTTTGCCCGTTAGAGCGTACTTGGTAGCCCCTCAGCCACTTAGGCCCTCAGCCCCTTAGCTTCTTACGCCCTTACCCTGTGAGCACAAACTCGGTCGTCCCTTAGCCTTTAGCGTGGCGTGGCAGCCCCGTGGGCCCTCAGCCCATTGGCGCGAACGTGGCAGCCCCTTAGCCCTCCACCGCAAACTTGGTAGCGCCTTAGCTCTTTATCGCAAACATGATGGCCTCTTAGCCCTAGAGTCCCTTTGCCTACATCCTGGAGCTTCACAACGCATGTGTGCGTGCGTTCATGCAGGGGATTGCACTCGTGCGGGCACACCTGTGCACCTGCCCCCCCCCCCCTTGCCCCAGTAACACAGACACAGTCGCGGGGGCACGCGCACGCGCACGCGCGGGGGCACACACACACACGCGCACACACACACACACACACACACACACACACACACACACACACACACACACACACACACACACACACACACACACACAGCCTTAAAATAAGTGGATGGTGGGTGCAGGTGTGCGCCCAATGGAGCTAGTGCAGGAGGCCAAAGCGCTGGCGAAGGAAGGCAGCCACGACGAAGCGGGCCGGAGAAAGCTGGAAGCCTTAACGCTGTTGGAAAGGCTCTCAAAAGGGTTGACGGAGGCCAGGACGCGGCTGAACCAGCTGGTGGAGGCAGGACGGGCCGTCAACGAGACGCTCTTCCAGGACATCCGCGAGGGCACGGAGCGCTTGGGCCTCCTGCAGATCGAGGTCCAGTCCGAAATGGCGATTTAGATTTCTTTAGATTAGATTTCTCTAGATTTCTTTACATTTTTTTAGATTTAGATTTCTTTAGATTTCCTCGACGGAAACGGCCAGTCCTGCTGATGTCGGAAGGAAGCGAGGAAGGAGATACTACATCCAGGACCAACCATTATATTTACAATTATGGCTGAAGGGATGATGACACAATTGTGGCCGAGGGAGGTCGCTGGAGAACTAAGCCTGTGATGTGTGAGAGAAAAATTGGCTGTTTGGTTTGGGGGGGTGGGGGGGTGGTTTCAGAGGGAGGTTGAAAACAAATTTGGTTGGCGGGTGAGGGAGAAAAGTTGGCTGTTTGGGTGTGTGTGTGTGTGTGTGTGTGTGTGTGTGTGTGTGTGTGTGTGTGTGTGTGTGTGTGTGTGTGTGTGTGTGTGTTTGGGGGGGGGGGGGTTTCAGAGGGAGGTTGAAACCAAATTTGGTTGGGGGGAGGGAGAAAAACTGGCTGTTTGTGTGTGTGTGTGTGTGTGTGTGTGTGTGTGTGTGTGTGTGTGTGTGTGTGTGTGTGTGTGGGGGGGGGGGGGGGGTTCAGAGGGAGGTTGAAACCAAATTTGGGGGTTTTTTTGGGGGGGGGGGGGGAACTGGCTGTTTGTGTGTGTGTTTGTGTGGGGGGGGGGGGTGGGGGGGCGGGGGTTGGTTTCAGAGGGGGTTGAAACCAAATTTGGTTTTTTTTTTTTTTTTTTTTTTTTTTTTTTTTTTTTGTTTGGGGGGGGGGGGGAGGATCCGTCAAAGAGGCATCTTTAGATTTTGACATCGGGAGGTCTTAAGTGACTCGCTAACTGATCAACGATCTCGCAGGTTGGCAGCTATGATGCAAGCCGAGTGGCTTCCCGGACATAAGAATGCGTGAGGGTAAGGGTCGCGATACTTTAATCATGGTACATTTTGACAGCTACTGCTGTGTACGTACCTCCAATTCAATGCACGGACATACAGCTGGGGCTGAGTTTGTTGTAATAGAGTGTATTCTCGCTGCAGATAACCAAAATGCTCCAAGTCAATTTACATATTCCAAGTCAATGGACGGACATAAAGTTAACTGGCTGAGCAAATTGCGACAAAGACTTTGTCGCAACTTGGTATGAAAGGTACACATATATGTCCATATATATTTTGCTAGCTCCAATATCCTGCCCCATTGGGCAGGTGTGCACACCCCAAAATAAAACCCCTGCTTTTTACAGTCGTATCACACCATTGCTGCTGCCGACTGTAGGACATTATCTAATCCACATGGTGCAGTG
Organism: Botryococcus braunii; assembly: GCA_002005505.1. NCBI lineage: Eukaryota > Viridiplantae > Chlorophyta > Trebouxiophyceae > Botryococcus > Botryococcus braunii. The sequence goes on from KV908376.1 coordinate 190,207, forward strand.
GACCTGACGAGATGTCTCCCCCATTGAATGCTAGCCATTCATCTCCATTATTCTGGAAGGGGAGATATAGCAGCAGTGCCAAAACTACCGAAAGAAGGATGCGTAAGACCTCATGACAATTGACGCAAGGTTCATAAACACGTGGAAGTGAGAAGAAACGCATGTCCTACCCTAAACCAATCCCCAGCCTTTTAAGAGACATTCAACACTCAGGTACACACCCCTCCCCTACCAGACCCAATCCCCCCAGGTCCCCCACCCAACCTCCCCCCCCCCCCCCAACACACACACGTGCACACACACACACACACACACACACACACACACACACACACATACACACACACACACACACGTGCACACACACACACACACACACCCACACACACACACACACACACACACACACAGAGAGAGAGAGAGAGAGAGAGAGAGAGAGAGAGAGAGAGAGAGAGAGAGAGAGAGAGAGAGAGAGAGAGAGAGAGAGAGAGAGAGAGAGAGAGAGAGAGAGAGAGAGAGAGAGAGAGAGAGAGAGAGAGAGAGAGAGAGAGTCTGCCTGATTCGGACGCCCCGTTCTCGTCTCTAGAGATACACTTGTTGACAACAGAAATACAGCTACTTGGGTAATAGGAGGACAGCATGTTGGCACGAGGGGTACAGCTTGTTGGAGACATAGGTACATCATGTTGGCACGAGGGGTACAGCTTGTTGGAGACAGAGGTACATCATGTTGGCACGAGGGGTACAGCTTGTTGGAGACATAGGTACATCATGTTGGCACGAGGGGTACAGCTTGTTGGAGACAGAGGTACATCATGTTGGCACGAGGGGTACAGCTTGTTGGAGACATAGGTACATCATGTTGGCACGAGGGGTACAGCTTGTTGGAGACAGAGGTACATCATGTTGGCACGAGGGGTACAGCTTGTTGGAGACAGAGGTACATCATGTTGGCACGAGGGGTACAGCTTGTTGGAGACATAGTACATCATGTTGGCACGAGGGGTACAGCTTGTTGGAGACATAGGTACATCATGTTGGCACGAGGGGTACAGCTTGTTGGAGACAGAGGTACATCATGTTGGCACGAGGGGTACAGCTTGCTGGAGACATAGGTACATCATGTTGGCACGAGGGGTACAGCTTGTTGGAGACAGAGGTACATCATGTTGGCACGAGGGGTACAGCTTGTTGGAGACATAGGTACATCATGTTGGCACGAGGGGTACAGCTTGTTGGAGACATAGGTACATCATGTTGGCACGAGGGGTACAGCTTGTTGGAGACAGAGGTACATCATGTTGGCACGAGGGTACAGCTTGTTGGAGACAGAGGTACATCATGTTGGCACGAGGGGTACAGCTTGTTGGAGACATAGGTACATCATGTTGGCACGAGGGGTACAGCTTGTTGGAGACATAGGTACATCATGTTGGCACGATACAGCTTGTTGGAGACAGAGGTACATCATGTTGGCACGAGGGGTACAGCTTGTTGGAGACATAGGTACATCATGTTGGCACGAGGGGTACAGCTTGTGATACGCATCACAGGTGAAGCTCACTGATGATAGAGGTACACCTGGTGTAACCACAGGTACAGCAGTGGTTACTATATCACATCATGTGTTAGTACAGGTACAGCATACGCGTGTTGTTAACATGTATGACGTTTGCGGCCTTACATAACATTAACATAAACATTAATGTGCTGTACGTACCTGGTGCAAATATGTGTATACCTTTGTAAACGACTGCAAGGCCTTGCCAACCAAAACGTGAAAGCTAACTTTTGGCGTCCCTGCTCTATGGATCAAAGTCAAGCGAAGTAGATAATTTGATGGCCCTAATGAGTGCACGTGCCAATACTTCCATGTATGCCTGCTTTATACTTCATGCCAGCGCTGCTCTGTACGCTAGCGCTGCTCTGTATGCTTGAATATTCACACCTGCCACACGTCAGAACGGGCACGTGCCAGTATTGCCATGGATCCCCATAAGTTCATATGTGCTACATGCCAGAATTGCCAAGTACGTTTATAAACTCAGACGTGCACGTGCCACACGTTCCACATTGCAAGTAGGCCGATGTATGCTTGTGAGTTTACATATATGGCATGTGCCTGTCCTCCTGCCATCTAAGCTCACACACGCCACGTGCCAGTATAGCTATAGCCCTGTATGCATCTAAGCTCACACAGGCCATGTGCCAATACAGTTATAGCCCTGTATGCACCTAAGCTCACACAGGCCATGTGCCAATACAGTTATAGCCCTGTATGCATCTAAGCTCACACAGGCCATGTGCCAATACAGTTATAGCCCTGTATGCACCTAAGCTCACACAGGCCATGTGCCAATACAGTTATAGCCCTGTATGCATCTAAGCTCGCACAGGCCATGTGCCAGTACAGCTATAGCCCTGTATGCATCTAAGCTCGCACAGGCCATGTGCCAGTACAGCTATAGCCCTGTATGCATCTAAGCTCGCACAGGCCATGTGCCAGTACAGCTATAGCCCTGTATGCATCTAAGCTCACACAGGCCATGTGCCAATACAGTTATAGCCCTGTATGCACCTAAGCTCACACAGGCCATGTGCCAATACAGTTATAGCCCTGTATGCACCTAAGCTCACACAGGCCATGTGCCAATACAGTTATAGCCCTGTATGCATCTAAGCTCGCACAGGCCATGTGCCAGTACAGCTATAGCCCTGTATGCATCTAAGCTCACACATGCCATGTGCCAGTACAGCTATAGCCCTGTATGCACCTAAGCTCACACACGCCACATGCCAGTACAGCTATAGCCCTGTATGCATCTAAGCTCACACACGCCACGTGCCAGTATAGCTATAGCCCTGTATGCACCTGAGCTCACACACGCCACGTGCCAGTACAGCTATAGCCTGTATGCACCTAAGGTCACACACGCCACGTGCCAGTATAGCTATAGCCCTGTATGCACCTAACCTCACACACGCCACGTGCCAGTACAGCTATAGCCCTGTATGCACCTAACCTCACACACGCCACGTGCCAGTACAGCTATAGCCCTGTATGCATCTAAGCTCACACAGGCCACGTGCCAGTACTGCCATGGATGCTTATAAGACCACACACGCCACGTGCCAGTATTGCATTGTATGCTAATCAATGAATAAATATCGGTTCACACGTGCCACCTGCCAGCACTGCCCATACCCTTCCATGGGCAGCTACGTAGGTGTTCCCTGTGCATGCAGCTACGCTGTGCACGTGATAGTTACTGCAGTGTGCACAATGCCACGTGGCAGGCAGCTGCAGATCAGTAGCAGGCCAGGTTTCCACGTGTCCTGCGTTGGAAAAATCAGCAATTTTGGGCCAGCTCGACTTAAATGAGCAGTGCTCCTTCCAACCGCCGATTGTCCCGGACGGACGGGCCATCCGGGAGCCAGAAAAGCAGAACAGCTCGGGCACATCCAGCGGGACCCACCCCGGTAATGCTAGCCCCAACATGTGGCGTACACACGTTACACGTTGGACACATTTTGCTGTTTCGGGGGACATTCCACGAGTGGAAACTTTTGAAAAACGTTGAAGGACCCCGAGCTACGTTGCCCCGAGTCAAGAACAACGCAGTTGCCACAGGGAAACCGAAGATTTCACTCATTGATGGAACTGATTAGTTTATAAAGATATATGTCAACAGTCTCCAAGAACAATGGTGACAATACATCCCCCCTCCTCTCTCCCCCCTCCCCCCCCAAAAAAGGGAGGGGGATATGAGGAAAAGTGGGGGGGGGGGGGGTGGAACACTGGAACCTAACAGGACCCGGAACGATGCGTTCCTTGTACAACATTGCAGTCTGTCGGAGTCCACCCCTGTGGTGGACTCCCACATGATACAATGGTGGTACAATGCTCGCGCAGTTCCAGCAAGGAGCTCAGAAACTCCATCCACGTGGTACAATGCTGCAACTGCCAACTATGAGCAAGAACAGTGGCAGCAACGCATCGAAAACCAAAACCAAAAAGGCCCAAAAAACCAGTGCAGGCATTAACAACTGCCGCGAAGGGGCCGTGCCCGCTCGCACGTCCCCCATCAGCCACTGCTTGTGTATACACGCTGTCGTACACTGGTACAGTCCCTGGCTGTCACGCTGTGCGTGCTGGGGCCCACACCTTTGAGATACAGCGTTCCCCATTAGCCACCATTCCTGTGGCTGCCACGCTGTGCGTGCTGGGGCCCACACCTTTGAGATACAGCGTTCCCCATCAGCCACCACACTCCTGTGGCTGTCACGCTGTGCGTGCTGGGGCCCACACATGCTGTATGTACCAGAACCCTTTTCGGGTGATGGTAGTGGTACTACTACTACACCAGGAGCTCGTAATATACATGTCACCCAAGGACAAATATTTTGTGCAACACTGCCTTCGAGGAAAAGTGCTATAGCGCATGTGCCAGGCATGGGATTCACCCAAGTTTAATGTATTGTCAAGGCTGTTCGTTGGGCTACCTCACGGTGAGATTGTATTTCTGTTTGCAGCAGTGTGCTTTCTTATATGCCTAATTAAAGATGGCCCCCTGATTTGCAGCTCTCAACTTTAGGGGCCCTAATCCAACAACACACCACCTAGTCCGAGCCTCCCGTGCCAAAGGACAAACCGCTTTTCCCCGGCCCCCATAGAGGCACTCAAAGGAGCTCAGGTCCCTCCCTTGCCACCCACCCCTGACACAAAATTGCTTCTCAAATCTTTCAACAACAAAGCCCAAGCAATATGCTGCAAAACGCGAGCTTTTCTAACGA
>KV908376.1:205000-217500 GCA_002005505.1 Botryococcus braunii
TCTCTCTCTCTCTCTCTCTCCCCCCCCCCCACATTTTTTGTAATTAAAAATAGAAAAAGTAAGTAAAAGAAAGGAAAGAGATTAAGAGAGGTAGTGATGCAATTAGAGTGGGTGACTTTCTACCAAACGAGTTTATTACTTTCTTCCCAAGACACGAGCCTCCTTCTCCCCAAAAAGTCTGTCCATTCTTCCGTGAGGAGCCGAGTCTCTTTCTTCCAGGCAGCGAGCAAGAGTCGTACCGGCAAACTGGAGATATCGAACGACGGCAGCGCAGAGCCATTCACCATGTTGAACGCGGGGTCGTGAACAACAAGGCTGCCCTGGTCCAGGCACATGAGTTGAAATCCTGCGCACTTGTGGTTTCCGCCGTCCAGAGATTGGAAGCTTTCTAGCCAATCCACATCTGCGTGCGGCTTTCCCCTGCACTCCGTGCGCGTCTCCGCGCTATCTTCACTGGGCAGGCCCTGAGAGGTTTCCGCAGCCGCCAATGACGCATGGATGATTGTACGGCGCATCGAGCGGGACATTGGCGAGCCTGATTTGGCCTGGACGTCTGCCAGCAGAACGCAACTCCACAGCAACCCGCAGATGCATGACTGATGGGATCGACGACTCATTGCGCCTTTGACACTCTGGAGATCTGGTGCTGCCGCTGCTGTTGGCTGTTGATTCTGTTGGCTGCTGTGGGCAGGGCAGCCCTTGTGATTCGACGCTTCACATGCTCAAGTTTCCGAGGGCTTGGTCTCGCGGTTTGCACTCCTGCATCCACACCACACCCGGGGTAAGTACATTGAGGTGATGCCTTTGTCACATGTTCCCAGCTTCGATCCAGCCGCTTCTCCTCCTCCTCATCATCATCATCATCACTATCATGATCCTTATCATCTTCTTCATCATCTTCCTCCTCCTCCTCTTCTCTTCCTCCTCTTCCACGTCAGTTTGTCTCCTCCTCCTCCTCCCGCGTCTTCGTCGTCGCCGTCTCCTTCTTTTTCTTCTTCTTCGTCTTCTTCTTCTTCGTCGTCTTCTTCTTTTTCTTCTTCTTCGTCGTCGTCTTCTTATTCTGCCCCTCTTCCTCCTACTCCTCTTCCTCCTCCGCCTACAAGTCTGCTCCTTCTCCTCCTTTTGCTCCTTCACCTTCTTCGCGTCCTTCCTCCTCCGTCTCGCTTCCACTTCTGCTCCCTCGTCCGCCACCACCACCACCACCACCACCTCCTCCTTCTCACCTCCTCCTCTCCCCATTTCCATTGTCCGTTTTCTCTTTATCTACTTCCTCTCTTCTAACTCTGAAACTTCATTTTCTGCTGCTGGTCGTTGGCTTTCACCTAAACTTAGATAACTCGTATTGCATAAGATGGAGACAATCCCACGAACTAACAGATGAGAGCGGCCCTGAGAGGGGCCCTCCACCAACACGTGGCATCAGGAGTGGTGCGAAAGGGATCCTGTTAGGGTTCAAATACTGTCTCCAGCACCAGTTTCTCTTTGAAATTATAGATTCACTCCTAGAATCATGCCCCTTGAACCACTTGCGCCAGGAGCCTGGCCCAATATAATCCATGTGAAGCAGTCCGAACCTATATCTTAAGAATCACCAGAAGTTTGTACCTTGCTTAAAAGAACATTTTGAAAGCGTTTAACGTGTTAGTCATCCAGATGCCGGCTCCTGATTGGCAGGGGGTACGAACTGCAGAGAACCCTTTGGTTTCTCCTTGCAGGACTTGAGATATCACCAGTACCTGCAAATCCCGTGCAGCACCCCAATCCATGGCCCAGAATTAAAACGTCCAGTAGAACATGTAGGCCGACGATAAAGTTCTAGAAAATTTAGGTTTCAACTTCATCAGAGAAAGTCACAATCGAAAGCCAGTCCCAATCGCTTCTATACAAATTGAGGTCTAAATAACGATGAGTTGCAGCCTAGTTTTTCCTGTCAAAGACAACTCGACAATCTGTTTTTTTGGAGTAAGTTTTCCTTTCGAGTAAGTGCCTCTTAAATGCCGATAGTTGCCAGGTACACTCCACCTTCCCCGTCCCATGAAGGAAGTGGTGATCCAATATGCACTCGCAATTTGAAGAACCACACAGTCAAATCAATCGTATTTAATACAACATTTCGACTCCTTTGTTTCTACTTTCATTTTTGGGGGGGGGGGGGGGAGGGGATGTGAGTTTGTGTGTGTGTGTGTGTAGAGGGGGGGGGGGGGCAAGTCATAAAGGCCTGTCAGTGTACAGATCTGCGAATTTCTAACGCTAATAGGAGCAAACCTTTTAATCGAAGGAATAAATCATGTTTTGGCTTCGACGAAGTGTACTTTTACACAGATCTAGTTTTGAGGATCCTGAACCAGATCGTGCCTTCGCATTTTCATTAAAAGTGGGTGCTTATGCATGATCCACCGTTCGAAATTCTCACGACCACTTCTTCTTTGCCTTGAACTTGCATCAACAAGCACGTCGCTGTCGCTGTCCGGCTCGGGCGGGATTTAAACCAACGCGCCAAAAGCGTTGTCAAAAAGCAGTACCTTCCAGTGAAGCGTGATACATGACTGGTACGGTTATTCTGCCACGCCGCGATCACTTGATTGGATTCAGAGCAGCTTCTCTATCTAAATACACGTCTGCCAACAAAGCAAGCAATATTTATGGCGGTAGGATGGCTTTCAGCTGGCAAAGCGCATTGGTGAGGAGAACGTAGTTGTGGCACAGAAAGCCTACCTGTGACAAGAGAACTATGCGCTATTACTGCTTGACTGCGTGTATGAATTCAAATGATGATCCATCCTGTTAATGATCAATTTTTCTGTAAGCTTCCATTGCGCAACATCACGGCCTAAATTTGCAGCAAATCAATATCTGCGTTGGTAATGCTACCAAGTTCTCGCTTTGAGAGATCCATTCATTCACGTCACCATGAAAGTATATGACATATGGTGAGATCTGTGTGGTAATGCAAGACTAGTGCAGAGCCCAGCAAAAATTTGTTGAAATTCAAGCTTCGTGTAGTAATTCGGTTGAAAGCACATACCAAAAAAGTAATTAAAAAAAAAGAAAAAAAAAAAAAAAAAGAAAAAAAAGGGCTACTTAACTGGTGGGATTCTGTGCAGAATTCCTAGAGATCTCTCTTGGCTGACAGGCACATGTACATGTCATCGACGTCATTTCGGGTCGTATATAGCATTCATTCAGTCTTCATTCATTCATCTAACCACACATGCACATGTTCATCCACTCATCCAGTCATTCATGAATGACTGCTTGATCAATCCACCACACCACCACAAATATGCCCCGTTCGCACCGTACATACCCCGAGAATGCATTGTTGTTTGGTACATATGAATCATGAGCTGCAGCTGACTCTACCGACCGCCCAACGGTATTTGAAGACATGCCTGAAGGCAAATATGGCCTTACACATGCAGAAAAAGATGCCTCAAGTCTCTGACGTCTGGCATTTGCACAGATGAAGCTCACAAGCGCGTGCCATGCATGTGCATATATATTTTTTGAATTTCTGTGGTTCTTTTTTGTTTCATATCGCAAGATGGAAGGAATTCATCTTGTTTCGCGCCCAATCTTTCAAAGTCGTACGTCATTATCCGTTGACCGCCCAAGCAAGCGGTAAAAGCACGATTTTCTTTTTCACTTCTTTTTTTAGGGGTTATTCCACTTTTCTTTTTTGTTAAGAATCAGTTGCATCGACTAATGTTTTCGAATTTTCCGGGCGGACCATGCTGGGCCGGCGAACAGCCACGTGCTCCGGGATTGGGACGGGGGCTGGGCCTGAGGCCCTCAGTGAGGGGACTGCCGGGACTGCCGGGACTCCCGGCCGGCGAGTCAATCGGGGTGACTGACGGTCAATCCCACTCCCCCCGGGGAGAATCGACGGCCACGCGGAGGAACTTTGCACCATCAGCGAGACGTCTTTTCACAAGGCACGAATGAGGGACGAGAGTTAGGTCCGCCAGACGCTGGGCTATTTTTTTAGGAAGCAACCTCAGCACTAAGCAGCATCAGTTGGCTTTTGGCATGAGCTGTAGCGCGTAATTATGCCAGAAAATGTCCGTGACCCGCCGAGAACAGTTGGACGGAGGCTGCTATAACGAAGGGAGAAATCTCGTACATCTGTTCTCCTATCTAAGCACCTCGCATGCCGGCACACGGCATGTAATGTGAACGCCGTTGCTTTACTTCCTTATAGATATGAGGCTTAAGAAAAGCCGTCTATTGGCCTTAGGACTATGCATAGCCTTCTTATGCGGACGGTCGATTCCTGGAGCACTAGCACGTGACCAGCATGACGACAATTTGAGCACGGAAGCTAGCTTTCCTTCCGAGGATATTTCAAGTGGCAAAGTGGTGCCGCTCCTCTCCACTAGCGGGTAAGTCCGGCGTCGGTACGATAGGAAAGACGTGTCGTTTTCCCCACTCGTGTTTATGCTCACCATATCCTTTGCCAGTAATGCCTGAAGCACCTACCCTCCTCAAGTTGATGGGCGCGCCATACCGCGGAATGCATGATACTCGTAGGGCCTCATGTGATGCCACCTGAATGAGGTTGGGCCTGAAGGTTCCCTGCGTAGTCCATAGTCCAATTTTAGATTCATCTTATTTCGCTCGTTTAAATGGTGAGTCGGCTTGGGATCTGGCGGTGGCTATTGAGGCAGAACCAAACCCTCTTCCAGGAGTTGAATTTGTGATAAGCTTGGATTGGAACACAGCTGAAGGGGTTCTACTTTGAGTGTAAGCTTTGTTTTATCTTGGCAATTCATGCCATACACATCATCACAAGGGGAACGAAGTCGTGTCATAAGGGAGACGAAGCTGTGAGCTTCAGAAAGCCGAACGCCTATGTAGGGATTAGGCTCATGATGCGTTGCTTGTCCTGTAGGGATTTTAAACGAAAATTAATGTCTGTTGGAGACCATGGTAAGGGAATTAGATAGGTCCTGCAATAAGCCACTTGCAGTCCCAAAACAACACTAGGTGGAATGGGTACCAGAGTTAGAGCTTGGGAGGGATGTAAAACTAGGCATAAAAGGATCGCAAATTCCAAGTTGGAGTAATTTACGCTTTTCCAACTATGTTACTATATGGTTACCCCCTTTTCCCCCCCTTCTGCTGGAACAGAGGGGACAGGCAGCAAAAGCAATATCCAAAGAGAGTCATGGCATGCAGCAAAATTCTCGGCCTGAGGCCGTTGCAGCTCTACAGATCTAATCCTAGAAGTCACTGCTTTTAATTGTGTACAGGCAATGCTGAGCATGTGTATTCTTGATGCCTTTGTCCTGTCTGCACGTTGGTCAGCTGACTGCTGTCATAAACGTGCTGGGAAATTGCTGCCTGAGAAATTTGTAAAACGAAAGGGGCCCTCTGAAACAGATATCTGGAATTCATAACAACCCTGCTGGGCACAGCTTGTTGCCATAATGCCTCTGTGGCCAATTGTTCTTTCTGGCTAATACTGTTTGCGCTACTGGTGCAGGCCAAGCAGCAGTACAGCTTTTTGCAATGAATCTCAACATTTTTTTTTCGGTACTGGTGCAGGCCAAGTCGCAGTACAGCTATTCACAATGAATCTCAATAGTTCGTTGCGTTACCAGTGCAGGCCAAGCAGCAGTAGCAGCTTGTTGCAATGGGTTTTAATGCTTCTTTGCGGTACTGGTGCGGTCCAAGCAGCAGTACGGCTTGTTGCAATAAGTTCTTGTAAGAAAGATTCTTTGCGGTACTGGTGCAGGCCAGCTTCGCTCATAGTGATCCTGGTAGATGGGAGGCTGCTGGCGTTGGACCCAAACACCGGGGCAGAGGCATGGACCTGGGACACCGGGTCTCCTCTGGTCTCCTCTGCGGGATTGACCGCTGGGGGAGCGGACGGCGCTCATGATGGGGCAGATGGATCCTTTCATGCCACCCGCACCCTTGTGCCTGGTGTTGATGGTGCCCTTTATGCCTATCATCATCAGAATGATGATGGCGATCTCCAGCTTGGCCTGCAGGTATGCCCTCCGGCGGTACTTTCACTAATAAAACGCAGTATTTTTAGAAATCGATTTTGTAAAAATGGGAAATTTCACTTAAATCCTGTCCCAATCCTCTCCCCTTTTTGCTTCCGGCTGACAGGACGACAGTCCAAGATAGGAGCAGCTCAGCTCAGCGCATGCATACGTGCTCGCATCTGCGCCCCTCCCCTCCCCCCCGCCACCCATCTCTGTTAACATTACCCCTCTCCTTAAATTCCTTCCCTTTCTTTTCCCCTATCCTCCTCCCTCCTTATCTCTTTTAAGATGACCCCCTCTCCCCTATCTCTGTCGAGCTTCCCCCCTTTTCCTTCCCTGCCACCTCTCTGAGTTAGCGTACGCTTGTACCTCTCCTTTCCGCCCCCCCCCCCCCCACGCACACCCAAGCGGGCGGGAGCGCAGAAGCAGCCGCAGTCGATCCCGGAGTTGGTGGACGCCTCCCCCCCTCTTTCTCTCCCCGCCCCCTCTCGGTCACTAAGATAAACACCCCCCCCCCCCCACACACACACACACGTACATGTACACCCAAATGGGGTCCGGGCGGGAGCGCAGAAGCAGCCGCAGACGATCCCGGAGCTGGTGGACGCCTCCCCGTCCATGATGGCAGACGGCTCTGTGGTTCTGGGCAGCCGTACCACTAGCGTGTACCTGCTGGACCCGGACTCCGGCACCCTCGTTAGTGGATTCTTCGATGTCGGAGCCTCTCCAGCTGACCTGCCGGGCCTCATTGGTACGACCATGCCCCCCTGAAGACATGAGGAGCGAAGAGAAGGAAATAGCAGGAAATGGGAGGAAGAGGAGGAAATGGCTTGAACATGAGGAACTTGGCAGGAAATGGCAGAAAGAGGAGGAACGGGCAGGAAGAGGAGGAAATGGCAGAAAGAGGAGGGAATGGGAGGAAATGGCAGGAAGAGGAGGGAATGGGAGGAAATGGCAGAAAGAGGAGGATATGGCAGGGAACAGGATGCCTGCTGCCCAATAGCATGGGAGGTAGAGATTAGGGAAGGGACAGAGAGCTTCCCGCTTACCGTCTTGGGGGGGGGGGAGGGGGGAAGGGGAGAAAGCCTCAGAGGGCATCCGCATCTTGCAGCTCGGAGCGAGCACTCGCGGTGTTTGCAGTACTCTAAACACATAGTACCCTAAACGAACACTGGCCACTTGGCGGCTGAAAAATTTTGCATGCTCGAAATCGCGCGAGTGCAAGTGTGGATGCCCTCTAAGGGGGCATCCGCACTGACAATCGGGCAACTACGAGCCTGCTGACTTTGCTGCTTGTACAAGCGGCGAGTGGTTGTTCTAGTACTCCCCAAACACGCGAGCGGCTTGTACGAGTGGCAAGTGTTGATGCCCTCTTGAATTCGGGGTTGAGGGGTCATTTCGGGAGGGCTTGCGGGGGGATGGGTGAATCATCATTTTGCACAAAAGTAAGAAGGATTAGGGAGAACTAAGAGCGGGGAAGGGAGAGCATGGAAATAGATGGGAAGAATGGAGGGATTGTCACTGTTCTGTGAAGGGGGGATGGGGATGAGCTCATAATGCGTTAGGATAGGTGACTTCCCGGAAGTGGGAGAACAGGAGTTAGAAGAGGTGGAAGAGACGGAGGGGGGATGGGAGAGCGAGGAAGATGGGGGGAGGGGGAAACGAAAGGGAATGGAGTGAAGAGAGGGGGGGAGAGGAGGGAAGCGGGGGAGGGGGGGCGGGCAGAGAGAGAGAGGGAGAAAGGGTGGGGGGGGGGGAGAGCTCATGCCCCCCCCCCCCCCCCCGGCCCTCCCAGAGTATCGAGAATTGACTGGCCCATGGACCGAGGTCCTGTCGATGTCCATGCTGGGAGATGTCCATGCGGGTGCACTCACCGAAGCATGCGTGGGGTCCGGCTCGGGACTGCAGGGCTGGGACCAGAGGAGGTGGCGGGTTCCCAAGAGCCGTACGCGGGAGGAAAGGCGAGGCCGCTGGCGATCGGGCGGCATGTATACCGTCTCGGGGTGAGCGACCCAGCCACGGGGGAGGAACGCTGGAACATCAGCTTCGCCCGCGTGCACCCGCTCACTCCGCAGGCGCGCCGAGCCGCCCTGGACTGGCGCAACATGCCCTCTGTCCTCGAGGACGAGGTCACCACTGCAGACCCAGGTCTGTATCTTGCGCTCCCTTCTCTCTCTCTCTCTCTCTCTCTCTCTCTCTCTCTCTCTCTCTCTCTCTCTCTCTCTCTCTATCTATCTATCTCTATCTCTCGTCCCCTCCCCCCTTTTGCTCCCCCCCCCCCCCCGCGTGTCTCTCGCTGTGAGTGTTTGTCTGTGTCTATGTCTTTCTCCCCCCCCCTTTCTCTGTGTGTGTGTGTGTGTGGGGGGGGGGGTTTCGGGTGGAGGGGGTGGGGTGGGGGGGTTGTGGAGGATGCAAGGCCACTTCCTATGTATGTTGAGGGATGTACGTGCGCCTTCAGTCACCAAGATTGTGTGGATCTCCATTGTCGGGCGCTCCTCACATCCCCGGGGGGGAGTGGGGCAGATCCTGCCGCACCATATGCGAGCTGTAGGACGAACAGTGGGGAATGTTTTGGGGAGAGTATCCCCGTTTAACACTGATTCTTTCGAACGAAGTGTGGCTTGCGTCCAAATGCAGCTGCAGTTACAACCACATGCAGGGACGGTTGAGAAGGCGACTCTGGGTTTGGGCAGGACTGCTGGGATCGGTGTTTATGGTTTAGGGTTCCCGGGGGGGGGGGGGGGTGGGAGGTGGGTTCGTTACAACCATAGGCAGGAACGGTTGACAAGGCGACGCTGGGTTTGGGCAGGAATGCTGGGATCGGTGTTTATGGTTTAGGGTTCCCGGGGGGGGGGGGGGTGGAGGTGGGTTCGTTACAACCATAGGCAGGAACGGTTGACAAGGCGACGCTGGGTTTGGGCAGGACTGCTGGGATTGGTGTTTATGGTTTAGGGTTCAGGGGGGGTGGTGGAGGTGGAGGTGGGTCAGTTACCAACCATCTGCAGGAAGGGTTGAGAAGGCGCCGGTGGGTTTGGACAGGCCTGCTGGGCATATCAGTGGAGGGCCACCTGCTGTTGAAGAGGAGGGATCCCTCCACCGGGCGGGTGATCTGGTCGCGGCGCTTGTCGGCTGCTCCAGTGGGGGTCTACACGTCTGATGGGGCGGCCGTCCCCCTCCACCACGGCCCCCTCAGAACCCACTCCCAGGTCTGCGTGCAGCCTGCATCACTCGCTTTCCTCTCCCCCCGCCCCCGCCCCCCCTGGCACCTCTGTGTTCTGGACTGTGTGTCTGGCCTCTTCTCTCTCTCTCTCTCTCTCTCTCTCTCTCTCTCTCTCTCTCTGTGTGTGTGTGTGTGTGTCTCTCTGTGTGTGTGTGTGTGTGTGTGTGTGTGTGTGTGTGTGTGTGTGTGTGTGTGTGAAGGGGGGGGGGGGGGCGGTGTGGTAACCAAAGAATGGGTGGCGAAGGGATGTGATCATGATGGGGGGATGGGGGGAGGGGTTGAGGGGGGGGGGAGAGAGAGAGAGAGAGAGAGAGAGAGGGAGAGAGAGAGAGAGAGTGTGTGTGTGAGTGTGTGTGCGTGAGGGAGAGAGAGAGAGAGCGAGGGACCGAGGGGGGGGGGCGGGCAGTGGGTCAGGGACTATAGCTGGTAAGTCCAGGAAGAGGAGAGTTTTTCTAAATTGTGGCATGCGTTTGGATTGGGCAGGTGGTAGAAGGGCAAGACGCCATTTTTGTCAGTCTTGTGGAGGGCAGCCTGGTGGCACTGCCCACTACCCACATTCCCGGGATGGGCCAGCGCCCGTCTGATTTTGTAGCCGGAAGCCCAGAGGTGTGAACCCCGCTCCTCTGTGCTGTGCTGCGCTGTGCTAAGTTGTCGTTGATTCGAGTCTGGACGTCCCAAGTTCTGGAACCTGTTTCTGTGGTACAACAAAAGGTCGGTCCCACTGACCTCTGTGGTGGCACTTCGGTTTTGGACCAGGGCTGGCGAGGTAGCCTGGCCGAGGGCAGTGGGGTCTCTGGGGACCCGTGGGCCTGTCCCTTGGGGTACCACCCAGTAGAACCTGCGCTGGCACTGCCGCCCAGCCAGCAGATGTTCCTTCCCCCGGGAGGAGAGCCGGTAGCCTCGCAGGGACCTTTTGTTGTCCTGGAGCAAGGATGGCTCCATGGACTTACCGTCCGCGCCCAACGCATCTTTCAGGGTAAGTTGGCCACACAACCCCCCCCCCCCGGGGGCGCGGTTTGTTTTGTTCTGTTCTGTTAGGAAACAATTCTCTGTTTCTTAAAAAAATTCTCTGTTTTAGAGAGAGAGAGAGAGAGTGTGTGTGTGTGTGTGTGTGTGTGTGTGTGTGTGTGTGTGTGTGTGTGTGTGTGTGTGTGTGTGTGTGTGTGTGTGTGTGTGGTTTTTGTTGTTGTTTATCGTGTTTTTTTCCTTTTGTAGTTTTTTCCTTGCATTGCATTAGGTTTGCGGTGGGGGGAAGGGTTTGGGGCAGGAGGCCTCTTGAGGTGCGGAAAAGGGTTTGGGGTAGGAGGCCTCTTGAGGTGAGGGGGAAAGGGTTTGGGGCAAGAGGCCTCTCTTTCGGTGGGGGAAGGGGGAGGGGCCTTCAGCGTGAGCATTTGAGAGGTTGCACTAAGATCCGGCTGTGCTAATGCATACATGCACAGACCACACCAGTGCACGCGTTTGTGTGTATATATGCACCGTGTCCTATGTCCTTTGCACGCCCCAGAACTTGCAATTGGTCGCTGACATGGAACGTTACTTGGGGCACATGACCTCAAAGGGCTTATCCTGCGTTTCACGGTTACTAGTCTTAGACAATTGGTTACTAATCCAAGACAAAGGTGTGAAGTGTGCATGACCGGGCACCTGCGGAGAATATATTATGTAAGCACGAGTCTCGAAGAGACAACATATCGTGCTTGCAATCACTCAGTAGAACAGGCCAGGCGTTGTCTGGGACGATGTCTAAATCTCTCTTAACTCCCATCCTGTATTCCCGTGAGTACCTATCAGCGCTGTGCTTGACCGTTGGGAACAAAACTGGTATGAGCCACGGAAGAAGGGAATGTTGCTTTGTCGTGGATGTTTAACTTGATCCTATTTTCCCTTTGTTTTCTTCTTATTGCTCTAAAGCAGTGCAGTTGGGGGCGCAGAGAAAAGGTGGTTGTCGATGCTGGCGGCATTGTTTGTGGGGGCCCTTCTATACAGTGCAGGGCAGTCCCTGATGTACTTCCGAAAGCCACATGGTGCGATCACATGGCTATCCCATACTCATACTCTCTGCCCACTACTTATCCCCTACAACACCAACTTCACAGAGGAGCGAGTTTCTCCATGATGTACTTTCAGAAGCCGCATAGCGCAATCACATGGTCCAATCCTTAAGCCACATGATGCAGTGTTCATCACTGGCAGTCCCTGATGTTCTGTCAAAAGCCGCACGGTGTGACATGTGTGCAATCACCATTCTCTCCCCACTGTTTTATCCCCACGGGTTCTTCTGTTCTCCTCTCTCTCTCTCTCTCTCTCTCTCTCTCTCTCTCTCTCTCTCTCTCTCTCTCTCTCTCTCTCTCTCTCTCTCTCTCTCTCTCTCTCTCTCTCTCTCTCCCTCCCTCCCCCCCCCCCTCTCTCGCTCGTGGGGGGGTGGGTGGTAAATTTGTTGAAAGAAATTCCAAACAGTACACACCTCGTCACAGCTCTGATTCGGTCAGGCACCAAGGGTCTTGACGCCTGAGGGTTGGGCACACCTTCTTACAGTTCCTAACGCCTCATTACAGCTCTTGACACCTCATTACAGCTCTTAACACCTCATTACAGTTTTAAACCTCGTTACAGCTCTGAAGGCCTCGTCACAGCTCTTGACACCTCCTAACAGCTCTGAACTCGGTATGGCACGAAGGCCCTTGACTGGTGAGGGGTGGGCACGCAGTGGACACAGCGGTGGATCGGGACGCGAACGGTGCGCTGCACATGGAGGTGAACTTCACGGGTACGAACCAGCAGCTGAACGATCTGAAGCGCAGCAGCCGTACCGCCCTGGAGGCACGGGCGGGCGACGGCCCCACAATCCGTGACTACACCGGCTCCGGCGTCGGAAACTCCCCAGACGAGAGCAGCTCCTCCGCTTCCAGCTCTGGCAAGGTAATTAAGAAAATGCCTTGAATTACAAAGAAAAGAAAACCTTGCTTGGAACTCACCTTAAAGGCCCCAGGAGTTGTGAAGGGTTTCCCAACTTTTACAGTAAGAGGAAATCACAACCCCCTCACCGCGTGAATGAATGTTTTTTAGAATCTAATCTACAAGCCAGGACGGGGAGAGGGAGACAGAGGGAGGGGGAAAGGGGGCGGAGGGTGGGCATCGGTAGTATTTAAATAATTACCCGCATTTTCTCGGCATCCCGTGTGCGTGTGCGCTCGCGTGTGTGAGCGAATGTGTGTGCGCGTGCGGGCGTGTGTGTGTCTGCGTGTGTGTGTGTGTGTGTGTGTGTGTGTGTGTGTGTGTGTGTG
>KV908376.1:222500-230000 GCA_002005505.1 Botryococcus braunii
TTGTTAGCTTCGTTGTCTGAATTTTGACGCTTCTTGTTCATATACTGTACCAGCAGAGATTTTGGCAAATTTCCCGTCAAAAAAATGCTGAATTTCTCCCCCGTCCAGCGGAAAACGTGATTGCTTAAAAACTGCTGCCCGAAGGTCGTTCAAAGCGGCTTTGAACAATGGTTCATTGCCGGAACGGCATGCATAACGGCCATGTATCTTCATAACAGCTTTTATGTCCGTAACTGGGAAACTGCATGTGAACGCCCGGGGGGGGGGGCGGCTTGACAATGGAGGGGATGTGGTGGGGCTTCTTTTCTCTCAATTCAGCGGATGTCTCGTTGATATTGTCCCAACTAATGTTCCAACTCTATTTTCCAACAGCGGACCT
This sequence comes from Botryococcus braunii, assembly GCA_002005505.1. Classification (NCBI taxonomy): domain Eukaryota; kingdom Viridiplantae; phylum Chlorophyta; class Trebouxiophyceae; genus Botryococcus; species Botryococcus braunii. The sequence continues at coordinate 222,880 of KV908376.1, forward strand.
CTCATAGATAATTTCCCACTATATCTTCCAACAGCAGACCTCTCCTGAATATTTTCCAACTACATCCTCCAGCAGCGGACCTCTCGATATTTTCCAACAAATCTTCCAACTATGTTTTTCCGAGAGCGGGTCTCTCATTGATATTTGCCCAGCTGTATTTTCCAACAGCAGACCTCTCATTGACAGTTTCCAACTATATTTTCCAACAGCGGACCTCATTGATATTTTTGCAAATCTGGCGGGGGGCAGGCGGCAGCAGCGGGTGGCAAGCCCCGGAGCAGCTGGTAAACCGCAGCGGAGGGGACATGCGGCAGGGCAAGAGCGTCGACGTATTCTCCTACGGCCTGCTGCTCTTCTACTGCCTCAGCGGGGGCGAGCACGCCTTCGGGAAGAGCTACGAGCGCGACCTGCGTATCCTGCAGGTGCAAGCCCGCTCTCATCCCTCAACCAGACGGACCATGCGCTCCCGTCGCCCAACCCCACACACACACACACACACACACACACACACACACACACACAATCTCTCTCTCTCTCTCTCTCTCTCTCTCTCTCTCTCTCTCTCTCTCTCTCTCTCTCCCCCCCCCCCCCCCTCTCTCTCTCCCTCTCTCTCTCTCTCTCTCTCTCTCTCTCTCTCTCTCTCTCTCTCTCTCTCTCTCTCTCTCTCTCTCTCTCTCTCACACACACACACACACACACACACACACACACACACACACACACACACACACACACATACACACACCCGCCCATGCACGCTCAAGCGTAGACATGCATACTGCACACCCATACGTGCGCATGGAGACACCCGTGCGCGTGTGCGCACACACATAGTGCAAGAGAGAGGGGGCGGGGGGGATTTGGGGGGGTTGGGAAGGGGGGGATCATTTGCTCCTTAGAGGCCTGCGGGTCTCCCAGATGCACTGGCCCGCGTTCAAAGTCTGTTGACTGTGAACCTGATTCTCGGGGAGGACTGATGTTAGTTTTTCGGGTGTTAGTTTTTCGGGGGGACTGGTGCCAGGCTTGTTGGGGAAGCTGGTGGCAGGTTCTGATCGTGAGCCCCTGTTCCTGGGTGACTGATTATAGGTTCTGGGGGAGACTGATCTTTGGTACTGGGGAGACTTGTGTTAGGTCCTGGTAGTCTCCCCCCTCCCTCTCTCTCTCTCCCCTCCCCGCTCCGCACCCCTCCTCTCTTCCCCCCCCCCCCATCTCTCCCTCCCCTTCTCTCTCCCCCCCCCCCACCCTCTCTCTCTCTCCCCGGGAGAGGCGAGCCCTTTTGGGGCCATGACAACAGGATTTTGCGAGCAAAAGGTTTCAAAGAAACATTTCGCGGGGCGGATGTGCAGGCGCGGCCAGGCCTGCAGGCCGTGAGGCACATGCCAGAGGCGGAGAACCTGGTGAAGTGCATGATACATCCGAACGGCAAGAAACGGCCCCCCATGGCGGCGGTGATGGCCCACCCCTTCTGGTGGTCTCCCGCCCGCCGCCTGGCCTTCCTCATCCACCTCTCCGACCGCGTGGAGCCCGAAGACCGCGAGGTTGGCCCCCTCCCCCCCCCCCCCAACACACACACATCTCTCTCTCTCTCTCTCTCTCTCTCTCTCTCTCTCTATCTCTATCTCTCTGTCTGTCTGTGTGTATGTGTGTGTGTGTGTGTGTGCGCGCGCGTGCGTGCGTTCGCTCGTGTGTGTGTTTGTGTGTGTGTGTGTGGGGGGGGGGGGGACAGACACACACAGAGAGAGAGGGGGGAGGGGGAGAGAGAGAGAGAGAGAGAGAGAGAGAGAGAGAGAGAGAGAGAGAGAGAGAGAGAGGGAGAGAGAGAGACGTGCAATTGCCCTCGAGATCAGATAATCTTGACCATCGTTGCAAATGAAGATGGAAGCAGTGCCGCCCCCCCCCCCCCCCCCAAAAAAAAACCAAACAAACGTGACCCCTCCAAAACCAACACGCAGGCACACGCCATACAACACACACACACACACACACACACACACACACACACACACACACACACACACACACACACAACACAACCTCAAAAGATGCATACGCAAGCGCACACACGCACACACATACACCTCCCCCCCCTCATACACACATACACGCACACAGCAATAAACGTATCGTATGTTACAAATTGGGCGTAATGTTTGAAGTTTTGCCTGTTGTGGCGGGGTTGCGGGGCAGGAGGACAAGACGCTGCTTGCCGCCCTGGAGGAGTGCATGGAAGAAGCGGTGGGTGGGCGGGACTGGTCGGTGCGCTTGGATCCTAAGTTTATTGACAGCCTCGGGAAGTACAGGAAGTACAATTATTGCAGCTTGCGGGACCTGCTTCGGGTCATCCGCAACAAACACAACCATTTCCGAGACATGTCCCCGGACCTCCAAGCCAAGCTTGGCCCCGTGCCTGAAGGATACATCAGGCGAGCACCCCTCTCTGCTCCCCTCCTCCCTCCATCCCCCCCTTCTCTGCGTGTGCGCGCGTGTGTGTGGGGGGTGGGTGTGTGAGTGTCTGAGTGTGAGAGAAAGGGAAGAGAGAGGGGGAGGGAGAGGGCGAGACACACACAGAGAGAGAGGGGGGAAGAGATTGAGAGAGAGAGAGAGAGAGAGAGAGAGAGAGAGAGAGAGAGAGAGAGTGAGAGAGAGAGAGAGGGACACACACACACACACACACACACACACAGAGAGAGAGAGAGAGAGAGAGAGAGAGAGAGAGAGAGAGAGAGAGAGAGACCGTCTGCGTGGGGCTGGTTGGCGGCTGGGGTGGGAAGGGTGAGTGCGAGTGCACAGGCCATTGACTGTCCCAAATAGGATACCACCATGTCATGCTGAAAAGGACAATCGAATCATGCATGAAATTGTGAAGGCTCGGAGATGCGGTGTGTCTCGTGACATGCGTGAAAGAGGACGAAGCAAAGCGCTCATCTCCTTGCAACAAAACGGTCCTTCCCACCTGGTTTGCTCAGTTGCCTCAAGTTAGGGCAATACTCCGAGTCCTCACTGCGCAGTTTCCCGAAATCTTGACAAACCCCCGAGTCCTCGCATCTCAATTTTTCAAGGTACGTCATCATCCCGAGTCTTTTACTGGTCAGACAGGTCCCTGGGCACAGGCGGGAGAGGCGTGGCCCCTGCCGAGTGCTTCAATTTCCGGGGCAGAAGCCGATAAGAGCAGAAGCCCCCGGGGGGGGGGGGCGGGAAGAGGAGGGCTTGCGTCTCTCGGCGGTGCGTGATTGAGCATCTGGAAGGTGGTAGATTTAGGGTTTAGGGTTCCCCGTCTCCATATGAGCTGAAGAAGAGGGGACGGGGGGCTGATTTGGAGCTCCCAGGTTTAAGAGGAGCGCCTCCTTTGCTGAAAAAGGGTTCTCATCGGGGCGTGCCAGGTATTTTGCGACGCGATTTCCGCGGTTGCTCCTTACGGCATATGGATTCGCCCTGAAGCACTGCGCGGGCGACGATACCCTGCGGCAGTACTTCCCCCCCGCGGCCCGCTCGTACAACTTTCTGTCGGACCTCCCGTCCCGCCAGGAGGCGAAGGCGGCCGCCAGTCGGGCCACTGCCGCTGTCAAGGAAGCCGCCGGCGCGCAATCCCTCAAGGTGACTGCTCTCTTTGATATTGTCAATATTGGCTGTTTTGAAAACTTTTAGTTTTGGGGCTGCTTGGTCATGTCCTGCAAAATCAGAGGCGAAGGAAACGCTGTTGAAGGAAATTTGGTCGGGTGCATGCAAACACCGGTTGCGGGGTCGCAGAAAAAGGAGGGGTGGCACGCGTCTGTGTGCATGTGGGGTGTGTGGGTGTGCGCGCTCGCGCGCGCGTGCGTGCGTGCGTGCGCGCGCGCGCGTGTGTGTGTGTGTGTGTGTGTCTGTGTCTGTGTCTCTGTCGGGGAGGGCGGGGTGTGATGGGAGGCGTCTCTGGGCTTCAGTGGCTTTCGACTGCCGCTGCTACGGTCTGCAAGGGGGCTTCAAACTGCTTAATTGGGAGGGAGTGGATGCGTAGGATTCATGGGACGAGTTCCTGGACACCAGTGGCGAGCTGCCTAGAAGTCTGCAAGGACGCTTCAAATGTTTTTGATTGGGTGCACAGGATTCACGGGACGGGATGGTATCTGACCCAGCGGGCCCGCTTGTGTGGGCATCTTTGGAGCCCATCCCAGAGACCAATGATGACGTCCAGGGCCGGGCGCATTCGGCCCCGGTCCCCCTGGGGGGCTCCGCCACTGGAGAGCCTGAGGCCCTGGAGGTGGCCGCAGTCTCCGCAGAGCCCGAGACCTCAAGCCCTCCAGAGGCTATGCCGAGTTGGTTTCTCGAACCGGTCTGCGGTCCGTTTTCCTCGCCTGCACTTGAATCGAGTCTGCTGCCCCCGCTCCCGGTACGGCGGGCGCTGGGGGAGGCCCCCGGTACCCCTGTGGTCGGCACCTTGGGGGAGGCTCCGGCCACCCCTTCGCACAGCCAAGGGTGGGCCATGGGGGGCCTGTGGGGTACCCACTCTCACGTGGTACGTGCCCATTCTATCACAACCCCAGCTGGTCCTGGTTAGCATTGCTGATGACAAATGTCCCCTCCCATTTGCAAATTTGCGAAATAAGGCAGGTAGAGAGAGAGGAGGGGGCAGAGGGTGGCAAGAGAGGGGAGAGGGGGGGTGGCAGATGGGGGGGGAGACACACACATTTTGAGTGTGAGTGTGTGTCTGTGTGTGTGAGAGAGAGAGGGGGGGGGGAGGGGGAGAGAGAGTGAGAGAGCAAGAGCACTACAGCCAACTCTCCACTCGAGGAGGGGGGGGGGGATCGAAGAGAAAGTAGGAAAGAAAGAGCAAATGGGAAAACGAGACACAGAGAGCAGGAAAACAGGATCAAAAAAGGGTGTTTGAGGTTTGAGCCTGACTGAGGCATTGGCATGCATGGCACGCAGCAGCCGGAGCCCCAATCAACACCAGACCCTGTATGGGACTGGGGACCGAGGACCTCGGGGGGTACCGCCGCTGCATCCACGGCACCCGCCACATTAACGGCTGGGAGATCAGGTTCCCCGCTGTGGTGGCCCAGCCTCGGGGTCCCCCCGGGCACCTCAGCGGGCGGCGCCTCCACACCACCCCCTCCCGACCCGCTCGCCGTTCCGGAGTCCCCGTCTTTCAACGGCGTCCTCCAAGGACTAAACATTCAGTCGCCCCTCCTCTCGGTACGTAACGACTTATGGCCTGCCCTGCCGGGCGGCCCGCCTTCTTTGCGGAAATGCGGTGTCCATGCGGGTGTCGTGATTTTTGACGCCCGGGGTTGTCATGTTTGATGTCCGTGTGCATTCATGTTGAATCTAAACTGTGCTCACGGCATTGTGAATTCTCAGTGTGGCAAGCACGTGCGATTGCTCACTTACATGAGTGAAATACAGTGGAGGAGAAGGGGTGGGAGGTGGGGTTGTTGCACCTGTGTTCATCAATAGTAAATCTTGTGTAATGCCCTGCGCTGGTTTGTTAGGTGCACAGGTCTTGATGACTCCATTTGCACGCCTCAAATGACAATGGTACAGAAAAGTGCACACACACACACACACACACACACACACACACACACATCTCCTCCTCTCTCCCCCCCCCTTCCCGGGTCCTCGAGGAGGGTATTGGGGAGCCTACTACTCGGAAGAGATCTGCCCTTCTTTCCCACTCGCGGGGGCGTGTTACAGAGTGAGGCGCGTGCTTCCTACCCTCGGTGCTCCCCCCACCCTTCCGACCCCCTTTTCCAGGACTCTTGCAATGTTAAGCGCTTGCTTCCTATTTCCCGCTCCCTCCCCCCCCCCCCGGGGGGGAGGCTGTTCCAAAACGGGAGCGATTGCTTCCTAGCCTAACCCTGCCCCCCCGCGGGGGGGGGGGGGGGGGGGGGGCCACCGGGGGGGTGTCTCCAAAATATAGAGTTACGGGGTCTGTTTTTTGGGGGCAGACGCCGTGGGCCACGCCGCCGCCCCCCATCAAGTCCCGTCTGGATCCCAACGGGGCGCGGGACGGTGGGGCGAATACCGCGTTGGCCCACAAGTTCTGGGCGACATCGGGCGGTACACTCGGCCTGCCGGATGCCACCCCTCCCCCCGCCAGCCCCCTCACCACGTCCGCCCTGCTCCCCCCGACATCCCCGTGGAGCCCCCGCGTCGAGGATACTGACGTCACCAGGTCCAACGCCCTCCCACCCGTCTCCCACACCCTGCCTCACATGCTCTCCCCCCTCCCCCCCTCTCTCTCTCTCCCTCCCTCTCCGTGCCGCGGGGGGTGATCTTGTTCCTCCCTCCCATCCACGCCCCGCTCATCCGCTTTTCCACACCCCCTCGGGCTCTTGTCCGCTCCCTGTGGATGTTGTGTGCTGCGCATTCGTTTGCGTGTGTGACGCGTCTGTGTGAAGGCGTGTGCTTGTGATTGCGTGCATGCGCGTGCCCGTGCGTGTGTGTGTGTGTGTGTGGGGGGGGGGTTTCTTGCATGTATGCGGATGCACATGTGTGTTTGTGTCTGCATTTTGCGTGCATGTGGGGGATTGTGGCTGCATGCCGTGTGTCTTCGTGTATGTGTTTATTGGGGGTGGGGGGGGGGCAGGGGTGTAGATTGTGGGGCTGTTGCTTGGGATTGGTTTGTCCAATAGTGTCAAGACTACTGCAAATGTGTTCCTCGGTGTTTTTGCCTTGTTTATGATGCTTGGTGGATTCCATTTCTTTCAATTCTACAGTTAGATGCGCCTGCCCATGCTCCTAGCAAAATTTCGCATGGGGTAGGCTTCAGCACTGAGGTAGGTCAAATGTACAGTGTTTATGGTGGTACGTGAATTTTTTAACAGCTGGGCAAATGTGAGTGGCAGTATAGCAGGCCAGCTCAAAGGGACATTTGTCAGATTGGGGTTTGTAGCAATTGGACGTAGCCCCGTGTTTGACAGGGGGGAGGGTTTGCGGAAGTGGAGGTAGCTATGGAGGCTGATGGGGGGGGGGGGGAGTTGCTGGGGTCTGCGGTAATGGTGTTAGCCCTGTATTGACACCGGGGGAGGGTGTGGTAATGGAGGTAGCCCCGTGACTGACAGGCGGGTAGGGTTTGCGGTACTGGACGGAGCCCCGTGACTGAGAGTTGTGCAGGGTTTGGGTTTGCGGTACTGGAAGGA